>CAUYSK010007612.1:0-24950 GCA_963575035.1 Avahi laniger | reverse complement strand
CAGCTGCAGTGACTGCTGCTATCAAAGACCAGTTAGAGGGGGTGCAGCAAGCAATTTCTCAGGCTGCACCCAGCCCAGAAGAAGACACAGACACTGAAGAAGGTGATGACTTTGAACTACTTGACCAGTCAGAGCTGGATCTAATTGAGAGTGAATTGGGACTTACACAAGACCAGGAGGCAGAAGCACAGCAAAATAAGAAGTCTTCAGGCTTCCTTTCAAATCTTCTTGGAGGCCATTAATCTAGGAATCAGCAGCTTGCAACAGAGCACCAAAAAAACCACCAAAAAAATTTAAAACAACCAAAAAAAAAAAAAAAGAACATAATGGGAAAAATGTCCTATTTATAGAAAATAGATCAAATGGTCAGAAATAAATTTATAAGGAAAAATGATAGAATGTAGTTTATAAAAAGGATTGAGTATATAAAGAAAGCGTTATTTAAATCAGTGGAGGAGAAGTGCATCATTCAAAATAACTGGCTAAGACTGTTCAAGGTGGAACAAATTGCTACCTAATTGTTTTAAACAGACAGAACAAATACTAATGTTGAATATGAGGAAACCATAGAATAATTAGACAAAAAGCATGGATAAATTTTTCTTTAACAATAGTGTGGCAGCAAATACTATTTAAAGTAACATACAAAAAAAAAGCTATAAAAGAAAGATAGATTTGATTACTAACTAATTAAGCATTTATCCAGTAGGGAAAATATCATAAACAATACCCAAAGAGAAATATCAAATGCAAAAAATGAATTTACAAAACGTATTAGAAAGGATCAATCTCTGTATGTTGCTAAGAATTCTTATATTCCATAATAAAGAAATCTAGAGCTCAATATAAAAATGAACGAAGAACATAAAAGAGTAGTTTGTAGCTTTTAATTTATTTATTTAAGATGTTTTTTTCAATAAGTAATATATTCACAGAGATCAAAATCAAAATGATATAAGATGATAAATACTAAAATGCCATTTCTATGCCTGTGCCCACACCGCACCAGACCCCCAGTCCCTAGAGCTGTGGTCCCCAACCCTGAGGGGCCTGTTACCAGTACGCGGCCTGTTAGGAACTGGGGCACGCGTCACCACCTGAGCTCCAGTCCCACCCACCCCCATCCATGGAAAAATTGTCTTCCATGAAACTTAGCAACGAGGCCGCAGGACAGGAGGTGAGCAGGGGCCAGCAAAGGAAGCTTCATCTGTATTTACAGCCGTGTGTCATCACTCGCATTACTGCCAGAGCTCTGCCTCATCCCCCTGAACTCTGCCTTTACCCCCCACCCCCTGTGGAAAAATTGTCTTCCGTGAAACCCGTCCTGATGCCAAAAAGTTTGGGGACCTCTCGCTAAAGGTAACAATTTTTATTGCTTTTTAGATACATCGGTTCAGTGTTTATTCATGCAGACATAAAAAAATGAAAATATTTTATTTTCCCTTACCTTACACAGAATATAGCATATAGTGTCCACTGTCCTGCACCACAGTTTTTTTCCTGTTAAAATATAATATGGAGTTTTTCCTTTTTGTACATAAGAGACCATTCTCGTTCTTTAAAAGCTGCACGTATTCCATTATATGGATGTGCTATAGTTTAACAATTCCCATGTAGCTAGACCTTTGGCTTGCATTCAATATTTTGCTATTATAAGCAAGAAGGCTATGAAAAATGATGTACATAGGTCATTTTCTATGTTTATTGGTATATCTATAAGATGTATTTCCCAGTGCGAGATTCCTGAGTCAAAGAGTAAATGCAATTGCAATTTTGAAAGATACTGTCAAATTTCCCTTCATTAGAGGTTGAACTATTTCACACACCTGCCAGTAATATGTGAGAGTACCTCTTTACTCAAAGCCCTGAAAAGAGAGTGTGTTGGAAAACGTTTTTCTTTTTGACAGTATGGTTGGATAATATATGGATCTTAGTGTAATTCCTCATAATACAAATGAGGCTGAGGATCATTTCATGTGTTTTAGTATCATTTTGTCTTCTTTTGCCTGCATGAACATATGAATGTGTGTTTGTGTTTTGTATTTATTTTGTTTTTGCTTTTGATTGTTTCTTGGATGTACCAACAATTTTAATTTCTATATAAAGACAAACTTTCTACTATGGCTTGTGTTCATTTATTTTAGTAGCTCCTGAGACATGCTTCAAGCTATAAACAACTCCCTATTTTCTTCAACTACTCTCAGGTTTCATTTTTTCAAACATTTCAAGTATTGACAATTTTGTGGTAGGTTTACCTATGGTTTGGTATGAGCTATGGATTGAATTTTATCATCCTTTAAATGGCTAACAATTTGTCTAACACTGTTGATGAACAAGTTCATGTTTACCACCACTGATTTGAGGTATAAAGGGCTTTTAAATAGTAAATTGATGTGCAAACTTGATCATACTTTTAAAAATATGTTGAAACAATAATCAGATATATTCTTGTATAAATAATTTTTATAATACATTATATTACTGATTTTGAGGGACAAAAGTAGGAACTTTCATACATAGCTGATGGAGGCTAAAGTGGTGAAACATTGTTGGAGAGTAATTTGGCAATACGTATTAAACAATTCACATGCATCTACACTTTTATAACCCATTTCCACTTGTAGAATAAATACAGTCACATGTATATTCAAAAACAACATGCATTACCATTAACAAGAGATTCATTAAATCAGTTAATTAATTCAATGTTATGCTGCTAGTTGTTGGAACATGAATAAACTGAATTTATATGTACCAAAGTCAAATTATTTCTAGGAAACATTAAATGATAAATAAATGTTCACAATAGTGTATGTATAGCATGCTGAAATTTATATAAGTGAAAAACATGTTTATAAATATATATGCTGTTAAACATAAAATTTGTAGTATTAAAAACATAAATATAATTAACTATGTATCTGCACATACCATTAATACACATATGCATATATATTATACAGTATAAATTACTGTATTTACATATATTGTGTGTATATATATATTGCCATAAATATGTAGACTATGAAAGGAGAGAAAGAAACTGAGTCAGATATTTACCTCTGCAAAGAAGATTACAGAATTAGAATCTACAAAGGACAGAGGTATATATTTTTTCAAACTACATCTACTTTTTATTTGAAAAGTTTTAAATTTACAAAAAAATTGCAAAGATAGCAGAGATAATTCCTATATACGCCACAGTAAGTTTTCTCTATTATTAGCATATTTCATTAGTATGGTACATTTTTCACAACTAATGAACCAATGTTGATACATTATGATTAAAGTCCATACTTTATTCAGGTTTCTTCAATTTTCCCCTCATGGTATTTTCCTGCTTCAAGATCCTATCCAGAATAACACAATATATGTAGCTGTCATGTCTCTTTAAGCTCCTCTTGGGTCTGGCCGTTTCTCAGACTTTCCTCAACGTTAAGAGTTTTGAGGAGTACTGGTCAGGTATATTACAGGATGTCCCTCCATCTCATCTTGTCTGGTAATTTTCTCAGGATTAGGTTAGGATATTGGGTTTGAGGGAGCGAGACCACACACATATATTTCCACTGTCCTCACATAACTTCAAGGGAACACACTAGCAACATGACTGTCACTCTTGATATGAACCTGATCACCAGGCTGAGGTGGTGTTTGTCATGGTTCTCTACTGTACATTACTCTTGCCATCACTACCGGGGCCCTTTTTCATACTGAGGTCTTTTTCATACTGAGGAATTAAGTTACTGTGTTCAACTTACAATTAAGGAATGGGTAGTTATGCTCTACTTTCTCAAGGGTGGAGTATATATGTAAATTATTTAGAATTCTTATGCACAAAAGATTTATCTAATCTCTCTCAGTTATTTATTTATTCAATCATTTATTTACATTTGTATAGACTCAAAGATATTCATTTTATTCTTTGGGTTAAAATTTAATATTACTTTATTTCTAATGCTGCTCAAATTGTTTCAGCTTTGGCCATTGGGAACTCTTACTTGGTATCTGTGCTCTTTTAACAT
Organism: Avahi laniger; assembly: GCA_963575035.1. NCBI lineage: Eukaryota > Metazoa > Chordata > Mammalia > Primates > Indriidae > Avahi > Avahi laniger. Next base: position 20,928 of record CAUYSK010007612.1, on the reverse strand, counting down.
ACTCCATATTTTAGTCTACTCCGGTTGCTATAAATATGGAACCAAGTACCATAGACTTGATGGCTTATAAACAACAGAAATTTATTTCCCACAGTTCCAGAGGCCAGAAGTCAGGATTAGGGTGCCAGTATGGTCAGGTTTTAGTGAGGGATCCCTCTCCTCCAGGTTGTAGACTGCTGTCTTCTCACCGAATCCTCACATGGCAGAAAGGGAACAAGAGAGCTCTATGACATCCTTTTTACAAGGACACTAATTCCATTTATGAGGGCTTCACCTTCATGACCTAATTACCTCCCAATGGCCCCACCTACTATCATCACATCAGGGGTTAGGATTTCAACATATGAATTTTAGGGGGAAACAGTCAGTCCATTTCACCCCAAAATGTTTTGTTTATGTGTATAGCACTTCCTTACTTTCTGTCTCTACAAGATGCTATAGGCTTATGTTGTGTATTTTCTACCCTGGTCCTAGTATGAGCTAATTCCCGGATAATTAGAATGTCACTGATTCCTTTGAATGGAGAGTGGTATTAGAAACCAATATCTGAGTAAGTGCTCCTTATTACTTAAAACTGGAGTTGTTTTTCTTCTGTGGCCTCTCATATCTGTAAATATTTCTGTAGGTACAAATGAGTACCTATATTAAGCTAAACATGAGTTCTTATGAATGTCTTCAAATTTAATCCATTGCAATATGAATCATTCTAGTTTCCTCTACTTCCTTACCTGTAACTTCCCCATTTCAGCAGTGAGAAATCTTGTTTCCATTACCCACCATTAATTCCAATGTACCTATACAGCAGTGTCAGTATTGCTAACCTGTATATTCATGACAAACAACTTTATCAACTAGAGTTCAGCGCTTATGTACAATTCTTTTTCCCATTAGCCTTATAGACTCTACTCATTCCCAAAGTTAATGAGTGAGCACCTCCCTCTATCCTTACAATTTCAATATTGTGTTGGCAACTCTAAATGTCTTACCTTTCTATATAAATTCTAGAGGTAGTTTGTCAATGTCCACAAAATTAACTTTCTGAGATTTTTATTAGAAGAATATTTTTAATTCTATATAGTTACATAACTTTTTATTTTTTCACCATGAGTACATATTCCTTAAATTAACCAATTAACAAAGAAAATTCTGGTTCAAGAAGATCATGTCTTAGTGCCGTTTTCAATTTTACAACTTTAATAAAAATAGTATTTAATTATATAAAAGTTTCTCACTTAAAAAGAGACCTTAGATATAAAAAGGAAAAAACTCAAGTAATGATGGTGAAACAGATAAAATTTAATTGAAATTCTAAATACATATTTACTTATTTAGGTATCATGTCCTTGTCTTAACTTTAGCAATAGAGAAGAATAAAATTTATTGTCCCTTACTTATATAAATTGATAATCTAGAGGAGAAATTGTAAAAATAGGATATATGACAAACCAAACTTCATAAACACAGGGATCTCACCTATGTTTTTCATCCCTTAATACTCAGAGCCTACCTTTTCCCAGAATATATGTCTTCTGAATGGAATGTAGTATGCAAAATTACACAGCTTCTCTTAAAGATGATTTCTTTCTAACAAGACACAGCTCTGAAAAAAAAGAGTATTTTTTCTATTATTTTAAGAAGATAAAATATCAATGTGATTTGTAAAATATATATTCAGTGACTTCATAACTTTTATGTGCTTATGTTCCCCACCAAGTGAGTCAAAATATAACTGATTTATGCCATCTTGTCATATGGCATAAACAATATTGAAACATAAAGACCTTATATTTCAAAAGATTTTAAAGAAGACTGATGAGATAATTGATTGTAAAGACAAGTGGTTTCTGATATATGAAGTAAATTAGGAAATTCATTGTTTGAACATTGGAGAAGAGGTCTTAGGTATACAAAGAAATTATGGTAAACTATAAAAAAACTCAGTGACATATGTTAAAAGTAATTTTAAAAGATAGATAGATAGACAGATAAATAAATAGATGATAGATAATTGTTACTTTTTCAGTGGCACATCCAAACCCTATTTTGAATTTAAGGGCATCCCTCATTGTGTGAGGGTAAATTTCCTATTATTGGAAGCTCAACAATGAGCATTTTCTCTTAGATGACTCTTAGAAGATAGGATACAGGCACATAATTCTAGTTTGTATGCTACTATTTGGGACACTGAATCTTGAGGGAATGATCCAAAGACCCAGGGACATCTGATACATTATCTGTAGAGGTGAAAGCAGTAAGGATGATCCAATGGTGGCAGCACTGAGTTAGTTATTATCAGTGCTATGCTATATAGAATCTTGTTGGGCATGACAATGGAGGAGTTCTCTGTTGGTTCCTAACCATTATGCAGCCTGATTCTTTAGTCTTCCTGTCAAGTTTGTGAGCCTTGAAACATCATTTCAACCCATTAATTTCTGCTACAGTTAGCTGGTTGATTACTGGTACTTGCAGCCAAGAAAACTGAAACAAAACATAACTTTCAAACACGAAAAAGGGAGGGAAAAGAGATCACTTTAAAACAAACAAATGAAAACAAATGAATAAACAAAAAAAGCCACATCATTTCTGAGAACATACAACACTTACCAAAAAATCTCTCTGATACATATGTGTATCTCTACCAAAAAAGATCAAAGCATTCAATTAACTACTCCATCATTTAAAGTATATCTTATTAAATTGCATCTTTATTTGGGATATGAGGCTATAGAAAAATTAAGTGTGACACTAAAACTGGTTTTAGAGAGAGGAGAGAACATGGGCCTGCAAGGAAGGAAGTTAGATAACAGAGAAGATGCCTTTCAGAAATACCAATATAGAATTTCAGTAGCAAGACTGGAGAATTATACATAGATTATTCTGCTTTTGGAAAAGTTTCAAAATGCAATTCAAGAGAAATCAGGAAAAAAATAGTAATGTATTATTTGCGATATTAAAATTTTAAGGAAATGGGGATCCTTATGTGGTTGAAAACAGATACAGCTTAATAAACTATAATGAAAAACACATTTAAAAATTTTATCTTTCTCAATTGCATGATTATGGTAGACTCTGCCTATGCCTATTTTATTCATCTTCTCTGTCCTAATTTATGCCCTTCTTTCATGTGATTGTATTTTTTTCTCCATACCTCTTTTTCTTGCATGTTCTACAGGTTTCTATGCCTACTGTTTCTCGGTTCTTATGCCCATCATCTGTTTTCCAATAGGCATGTCCTGTTTTCCTGAAAAACCCCAGCATGCAGCTCTAAAGCAGCTCTGCTGGACTCATGACCTCCTGCAGTGAACAAAATCAGTGCATCTGGACACTGCTTAGTTCTTCTATAGACCACGAACTTTAATACAGTTAGAACAGAGCTTGCTGAGCAAAAAAGGAGTTTACATTGATGTTTGTTTCAACTGAATAAATGTTCAAAAAAAAGTAAGTGTGTACACATATGTTCACTCCATTTGAATTGTTCTTCTTTTCTCCCTCTACATCACATTGTAAAGCAAGTGAGCAATGGTCCTCAACTTAGGATGCTCCAATAAAGTTCACGTTTTCTCATGAAGATCTGAGGGCCCTTTAATTTTTGTTGCATCATAGCTGGGAACAGCATTCAAAACCAACATGTAGTACTTAATACAAATCCATTGCTTGTATATACAATGTATAAAGAATTGAGTAGGCAATTTTTCCATGTAAAAAAACAATTAACAAATGGCAATTAGTCATTTTAAATTCACCAGAATGTAAAAATTAAGATGTCTAGTGAAATGAATTGTGAGTGTAGAAGGGCAGGAAAATGTAAAATGCCATTTAATTATAGTTCTAATTTGAATTTATGTATTTTATGTTTATTGAATTTTTATTAAATATCCTATGAATTGCTTTTTAAGTCCTTTGCTCTCTTTTTGCTTGGTTTCATTTTCTTCTTTTTGATGAGAAAGTGTTCTTCTTTAAAAGTGGATAATAATGCAAATAATTTCTTCCTATTTATGATTTATGACTTTCATTCTCTATGTGATGTATTTTGATGAAATAAAGCTTTCAATTTTAATATATCCATACATATTAATCTAGTCCTTTATATTTATAAACTTTTTTTCTTGCTTAAGAAATCCTTTGATATCCTAAGATATTTTCATGTATTCTGTTACAACTTGTTTTAACATTTATGAATCCAATCAATATGCAATGGATTTCTGCATCTAGTATCAGGTAGGTTTCCATATTCATTTTTCCATGTAATAATAATCTCACCATCATTAAAAAGCTCATTGTTTTTCTACTGATCTGTAATACTAGCCAAGTAATTAAAAAAAAGTATGGTCTATTTCTAGGTTTCATTGATCTATTTTCCTATCCTTGCACTCATAATATCTTGTCTTATTCAACAGTGTGTTATAATTTTTGATGTCTGGTAAAGCAAATTTCAGTACTTTTTTCTTTTTCAAGATAGATTTGACTATTATTGTAAAACTGTAGAAAAAAGTTTATCATGTTCCACAAAATATAAAATCTACCTGCAGCCAGATAATAAATATTTTAGTTTTAGCAGGGTATATAGTCTCTGTTACATTACTCAAATCAAATATTTTAATATGAAAACAGTCATATACAACACCTGAATTAAGGAATGTGTCTTTTCCCAAAAAATTAGCCACTACTTTAATCACAAAAACATGCTATAGGCTGGATTTGGCACTAAGGTTGTAGTTTGTAGATCCTGCTCTATCTATGGTATGGCCACATAGGCTTGAATCCCTAAACAGTGTATGACTTAGTATTGTCTTTTTTCCTCTTTTTTTATGTAATTCCAATGTATTTATTCTTCTAAGATTTATATCTTTCAGCATTGTTTTCTCATATTGATCATATTAATGTAAGTACCTGTAGTCAATTTAATTTCTTTGTTGTATAATGTTTTATTTAAATGCTGTACATTTTTCTAATGGGTGGGCACTGTATTATCTATATGAATTCTCCAAATATTGACTAGTAAATAATTCTTCTTTCCCATTTTTATCTACCCAATTAGTCCTCAAAATACTAAAATTTAAGACAAATTGTGCCCTGTCACTAATATTCCAAAGACATAAAACAGTCTCAAATGATTTTCTAGCATATTTGAAAGTGCTTAGGTCATGTGACAAAGGTGCCAGAATATTGAGCAAGTTTAGAGATGAAGGTAAGATCAGATCACTCTATTTTGGTCCTCATTTAAGTAAAGATGCAGAAATCTTTGAGGGTAACCATGGCATTTCTTCTAATTTTGGAGGTATTTGGGGATTTTTTTCTAAAAAATATGCGGTCCTGAATATATTAAACAGAACACAAAATTTATTTTCATAAGTGTTGAACTGACCCAGAAGTTTTAGAGGATTCTGGTATACTGACTGGAATTTCTTTGGATAAAGCAGACACATATGGTTGAAACTTAAACAATCAGATGCTCTTTGTGGAGAAACATAATGGGAGGAATTATGCACTGGAAATCTAGGGTACAAAAGTGGTCCTTTTACCTTGAATGTGTACCGCTTCTTTGGAAGACACACTCGAAGAAAAAATATGCGCCCTTTGCCTCAATGAAAAGAGATCCCCAAATTTTTATTATTCCTTTGTTGCAGACAATTTCCCAATACAGTGGGTCCCTGGAGAGATTGCCACATGAAAGACTGAGTTACCACAGTAAAAGACAGTCATTCACAGCAAGTCTTATTCTGCCCTTCAAACATGGCTCAGATCATTGTTTACCATCTCCTCCTACCTTTGGTTCAGAGTTTAGGACCATTCTCCTATCACCTCTGCTTTCTGTACTTGCCCAGTCCTCTACATTAGAACTTTCTCTTCATCAGTGTCATCCACTTTCAGGCTAACCTTGGTATAAATTCATCAAAATGTTTGCTATTCCCTTACCTACCTGACCGGGATCCTAGTGTAAAGTTCTTTCAACTTTTTTAGGCTCAATACTTATAATATTGAGCAAAAGTAACAGTTAAAAGAGTAAGAATTATAGAAGTTACATCTGGAGCCATACAGTTAGTTCTGTATGTTGACAGCATTCAATTTACCTCCATATTGAATCCTTTTGTATTCGTCTATGTGAAGTATGAAGTCATCCAACTTTAGCTCATTTGATTTCATCTCTATTTAATCCAGTGGTGGGACTTGAGTACTAATATTGTTTTTGCTAATTTTTCTTTATACAAAAAATGACATCTGCATCTCATGGTTGGATATTTTATCTACTCCAAGTTTATTTTATCTACTCTATTAGTTTGGTGACCATGAAGCATTTTCTTGTGACAAAAGAACCTAAGTTAAAAGTAGATGGTAGGAAATGCTCTGTGAAATTTCGCAGAATTGTGTTCACATTCCTTTGTCAACTTTCCCTGAAGCTTATGTTGCCTCAATATCACTCTGCTTTCTACTTTATTATTCTAATATAATTCATTATATTTAACTTATATGAAATTCTGATTGGGAATTGCTTATTACTAACTCTCCGATTGCATATCTTCACTTTTTAATAAACTCCTTTCCCCCTTTTCTGACAATACATTTCTTGTTTAAGAACGCCAGCAAAGCAAAGATACTTAAATTCCCATCTGATGAAGTTGAAAAGCATTTTCAGTTTCCAAATAAAAGCAGAACTCTTATCTACACCAAATTAAATCTTAAAGTTTTTTTTTTTTCTTAGTTTCTTTACCCTCTGTCGTCATACGTGAGATCAAGCCTTTCAATTTACTCAAAATGGCTGAGGAAGCTAAACCCAGTGAGTACCCTTAGGTGGCCCCAGGGGATTTGTCCAATCCAATGCATGATTCTTCTGCCAACAAGTGAGTAAATGAGTTCAATCTGCAAATGATCTGCTGCCACATTTGACACACTATTTCAGAAAACAACAAAATACACTGGGAAATCCTACGGCATGTTCTATTAATTAAAAAAGCTTATAGAAAAAAAGGACTCCTTAATTGTTGAGAAGTATGTAAAATATATACGTTTAATTCTCTAGTTTCTTAAATCAAATATAGTATATATCTTTGAATTTTCAAACTTTTAAAGATTTAGGAATCATTTTCCATTAAATAAAATCATAAGAGCCCATCGATTTGGCTCGAGCTCCCACACCAGGCTCAACAGACCAAACCAATACAGTAAAGAGTTTAATCACAGTAGCTGAGTATCAGCTAATCACAGGAGGTTCTATAACGAATTAACCAATTAAGTTGTCTCAGTACTTCACTTCCATTTTCTACAAATGCTGCCAGATCAGGTGGTTGGCCAGAGTCCTCTGAATTTGTTTTGGTTCTGGGGGCTGCTGGATTTGTGAATTCATTTTACTTGCTTTGTGTTTTGCTTTGTTTTGTTGTGGTTTTTTGTGCTCAAATAAATGCTGCTAAATTTAAAAGTCTAAGGTTTTTTCCTTTGAACACACGATTTAAAACTGATGTGTAGATAAATGTGTATAAGATGAACAAAGACAAATCAAGCATTTGCTTCAAATTAGTATGTTTGAAATCTGCAGTTACAGAAAAAAGATTGTGTGAAAGTCATCATTTCACACCTGAGAATGACTAACCTTGGAGAGGATTGCTAATGTATTCAGACTGCAGAGACAGGATTGAAATGATTTTGCTACTCCTCCTCCCCACTCCAATCCCTTCTCCACACTTCTCTACCTGGCTCCGTGGACCAGAAGGCTGATAATTGTGGGTTGCCTCACCGGGGTTTTCTTGCTTTCTGGTTTCCTATTGGTGACAGCTCAAAGGAAGCACTGGCTGGAGAGCCCAAGGAAGAAAAGAGTATTATTTTTCCTGCTCCCTCCTGCTTTTAGTTGTGTTTTCTGGTGATGGTCGTGTCTTTCTATAACTACTGTTGTGAGAAGAACAATGGAGCAAGATGAAATGCTGAGTGGACAAAGGATGGGTTGGGGCAGGGATGGAAGGAGGAAGAAGACCTCTAAGTGGTCACATGGCCAAAGATGGGCTTTGGGGTAAATTGAAATATCTCATCAGGGCTGTCTTTTAGCAAATATCACAAGCTTGTGTGAATTATTAATTCATAAGTTACCCCTTCAAAAAAAATGATTTTCAAGAAGGCAGCTCTCTCAGAGGGTGTGGTACAAAGAGGCTCTTTTCATGGTCTATACTTACACAGTCTCTCACCAGGGATTTTAGTTCTCATTTGCCACTTCGGAGGGGAGCCCTTGTGCAGTGTACTCCTACACATTGCACCCTGCTGCTCTGCATCTAGTGAGAGTTTTGCTAAATTGATTGCCAGCTGGCATGAAATCTGTACCTTCTCTTCCATTTCCTCTATGAAATATTTAATAAATGCTATATTGCTTAAAAGTATGTATTCATGAGTCAATTTTTTTTTTTCGTTTAGATGGAGCTCAAAGAGGAGAATGAAGTGACAGCTGATATCTGGATTTAATGATATATAGTTATATAGGTAATTGTAGGAATATCTAGATAACCAAAATATGGAATAAAAATTCTCCTATTGTTAAATATCAACTGAAGCCTCAAAGCTGAGGATAATCCCTAACATTATAAGCAGAGATGCAAGACTCTAGTGCAGATTCACTGAGCTTTTAAAGTCAGTGAATCTGATGCCATCACTGATCTTAAAAGCTGTGACCAATGGTGCAATTTGGTATAAATAAGGCCACCTAGACTTACCTTTTATGTAGGAGCTGGAAGTGAGGTGAGACCCTTGACAAGAGACTATGAATAGTGAGGCAATCATAATCATCTCTATTCTGTGTTCAATGTAAATTCCCTAACAATTTTCTCAACCCTCCCCTTTCTTGCTTGCTCAGTTGTCTTGATTCATGGTTTCATTTGTTCTTCAAATTACAGTCTCACAGCTTCACAGAATCGATGCCTTAGAAACACCTCTGATCTCTCTCACCCAGATTTTGTTTCTTGCAAATGTACATGGGAATCTTTTGTAGTGTGTATTTGATTTTTCTCCCCCTTTTTTTTCAGAAAATGCACAAGTTCAAGTTTTCTTTCCTTCCTACATTCAATGCTGCCATGTCCTTACTGGGTCTTCTACTTCCATACATTTATGCTCCAATCTAAGCTGTTCATACAAACAATACAAGTCTTAGGATCTTGCCAGACCTACCTATTAGATCATTAAATATGAAATGACTGATTTCAAATCAAAAGTATAGTTTATTATATCTCAAACAAGAAGCAGTGCAATTAATCAAAGCATATGCCTGAACTATCAACATGGTTTTGCCATCTTAATGGTAGCTTGCTTATGCCAGCAACAAAGAAGCCTGGAGAGCAAACCGTGATGAAATCACAAAAGGCATTTTCCAAAGCTTGTTGAGAATCGAATATTTTTCCTTGAAAGAAGTGTTCTACAGCCTGAAAGAAGTGATAATCAGTTGGGGCAAGGTCTGACGAATACAGTGGGTGACAGAGAGTTTCCAAGTCCACCTTCTGTAATTGGAGGAGCACTGCTTTTTGTGGCATGTGATCTTGCTAGAAGATTGTACTGTCTCTACTGGCCAATCTTAGCTGCTTAATTGCAAGTTTCCTCATCATTTCATCCAATTGGTTGCAGTAGACCTCCGCTGTAATCAATTGACTGGGTTTCATGGATAGTACCAGTGCCGGACCACCAAACAGACATCATTAGCTTTTTTTGATGACTCTTTGGTTTTGGATTGTGTTTCAGTACTTCATCTTTATTCAACCATTGTACTGAACACTTGCTATTGTCAAAAAGAATCCATTTTTCATTACACATAACAGTACGGTGTAGAAATGGTTCACCTTTATGTCGTGACAGCAAAGAAAGTCAAGCTTCCAGATGATTTCTCTTCTGATGCTCATTTAATTCATGCAGTACCCATCTATCTAGCTTCTTTACCTTGCCCATTTGTTTCAAATGATCCGATATTGTTGGAATAGTAACGTCAAACCCTGTTTCTAATTCACGCATAGGTTGAGATGGATTCGTTTTCACTACAGCTTTCAGCTCATCATTATCTACCTTGGTCACAGGTTGCCCACGTGGCTTATTTTCAAGATTAAAATCACCAGAATGGAACTTCTCAAACTGTTGACATACTGTGCGATCATTAGCAACATCCTCCCCAAACACTTTATCGATATTTTGAGCTGTCTGTGCCTCATTGTTTCCACAAGGGTACTCATATTCAAAAGTAATGCAAATTTTTTGCTTATCCATGGTTTCACAAAAATTGCTCTAAAAAAAAAAATCTGAAAGATAATCACAAGCCAAAATGTGTGTTTGAAGGAATGAGGATGTACCTTCACAATAAAACAACAACAGTCAAAGTGAAATGTCAGAGATATCAACTGTCAAACTTAGTACTTAAGGAAATCGATCAATCCATACTTAATAACCTAATATTCTACCTAATATTAAACCTAATAGTTTGATACTCAGGAGCAAGTGTGTTTCAAACAAGCTCTCTAGGTGACTCACATGCCAAGCACAAATATGGGTGATTATATACTCCTCATTCTCAGATGTCATCCTAAATCCACGATTCTGGTCTAAGCAGAATTTGATGTGTTTCTCCATATGAGTTAATGAAGTCCAAGTTTTAAGACACTCCGTAATCTGGTTTCAGCTCATAGATAAGGAATAATCAGCTTATACTTACTTTGTGCTTCTTTCAAACAGAAAGACTTGCCATCACCAAATAATCTCCAGGATGTTCTCATCTATTTCCTTTTCGCCTTTATTTCTCATCTAGTATAAAATATCATCTAGTCAAAATGTAGTGTTAAGTGATAATTTCTGCACTGGATCTATCCAGCAAGCCCCAGCCAAAAGTAATGTCCTTCTCTGAAAAAGCTTAGCATTAATTTTGTAGAATGGGATGTAGATAAACAAAAATAACATGGGACTAAGGGTAGGAGATCTGTATTTCAATTCCAGCTTGTCACCCAATGCTGATTAAATAATTTCTCACTGTTTTTTCCCCATGGTCCCTGGGAGAAATAATATGAATTCTGCCGTCTTCATAGAGTTAAGATGATTGAATTGAATCTCTTTTATGCCAAGAATCCAACTGCCTGGGTTCTGATTCCAGCTCTACCACCTCTAATGACTTGACTTGGAGAAACTACTTAACCTTTGTAAGCCTCAATTCTTTATCATTAAAATGTGGATCACAAAAACTCCTATGTTATAGAATTACGTGGACAATTAGATGAGATGATACATGATAAGCGTGTAGAGCATTGTCTGCCACATAGCTAGTGTTCAATAAATACTAGCGTAACAGTGATAATGAGGAGCATGATACGTTTTACATGTGTGAATGAACATTATCTTCCTTTATGATTTTAAACTACTTAAGGGATTTTTAAAAAATTTTTCAATCTTTCTTTGGCATCTAACATAATAATACTGATTGAACAAATATTTTCTTATGAAAAAAATTTTGAACATATGAATGAAAGATTAGATAATCCATTCAGTCATGATGTGTGGCTGAGTAAGGAGTTTGGCCTGAACTGAAGGCAAAGGTGATTATTGTATACAGTGGAAAAATAAAATTGAGTAGATAGAAAAAAGCCAGATATGAAGAATTATGAAAGCAATACAGACTGAATTTGATGCAGTAGACAATTGGAAGTCATTATAGCTAGTTGAACAGAGAAGAGAGATAAATTAAGAAATGATTTAAGAATTATTTTTGCAGTAAGAAATGGATGGATTGAAAATGGAAAGACATGCATTTATGCAATAAGCAATAGCGTGTAGCAATAAGCGTGTAGCAATGCTCTGCATGCTTATCATTTAGACAATAAGCTTTCATAGTTAATTTTGTCTATTTGCATATATATTTTGCAAAATAATGTATGGATTTCATTATCAGAATAATTATATATAACTATAATTAAGTTAATTTCTTTGAATTTTGTACTTTCTTTATAAGCTGTATATGAAAAGATTTTGCTAAACTGATAGATAGCTTTATGAAAGAAACAGATTCCATGTTAAGGATTTATTAATATAAATATATAATATATATTTTATATGCTTTGATATAATCTTGGTGGAATCCTCACAAAATGTAGTGTGTACTACATTAAAAATCCCTTTTATTAGCACATCTCAATAATTATAAAATATTAATTAGTAAATCATTACTTTGAGAACAATAAAAGAATTTAACTTATATTAAATAATAAAATGATCAGAATATTACTAGATGTTATCAGAAAATGTGAGGAGCATTAAAGTATATATTATAGTTTAAATGCTTAAACAATTGATAACTGTAAATATTTTGAAATTTAACCTATGGTGAAATATACTTAACCCAAAATTATTTATGCTAAAAATTAAATGTATCGTTTTCAGAATTTATGATATGTTCTTTTATTGAATTGAATTCATTAATTACCCTGTATCCTAATAATGTACATGTAATAAACTGAGTGGTACAATTATTTTCAGAAAAACTTAATGGACCTTTTAAATTAAAACTTACAATTTAAGAATCACGTATTTATGAGAGAATTGTTTACCTTCAACATGGATAAACTGGTAAGCTGTTTGACCACACATGAGTTCTTCTAGAGGTCGTTATCAAGGCATTGAATATTGATATGGACAAACATATTAACCTATAAATAATTATTTCATTGATACTTTTCAGTAAAAGTTATATATCTAGAAATAATTGATAATTATACCAAAAGCCATCACTAATTCTTCCAAATTTTAATGTTTCTGACAAAATTCTTAACACCTAAGATTGCAAGAAATCTTTTTTTTTTTTTTTTTGAGACAGTGTCTCACTTTGTTGCCCTGGCTAGAGTGAGTGCCGTGGCGTCATCCTAGCTCACAGCAACCTCAGACTCCTGGGCTCAAGAGATCCTACTGCCTCAGCCTCCCAAGTAGCTGGGACTACAGGCATACACCACCATGCCCGGCTAATTTTTTTTCTATATATTTTTAGCTGTCCAATTAATCTCTTTCTATTTTTGGTAGAGACGGGATCTCGCTCTTGCTCAGGCTGGTCTTGAACTCCTGAGCTCAAACAATCCGCCCGCCTCAGCCTCCCAGAGTGCTAGGATTACAGGCATGAGCCACCGCGTCCGGCCTTGAAATCTTTTTAATAAATATGTTTCATATGTAAATTTGATAAAATTTTTAAAACACAGTATCACATGATTATTTAGTTTGTATTTAGACTTGTGGTCATAAGTTTGTATTTTTCTCCCTCATTTCTCTATCTCTCTCTTTCTCAGTCTCTTTCTCTCTCTCATCTACTCACACACACAAACACACACATATAACACAAACATACATTTTCATGCATAATTTGAATGATCATACTGGAACTTTTAAATATTATTTTAATCACCCTTGAAATGATTTTAATTTTCTTTATTGTTAAGGGAATGCACTACAACTATCTATTTAAAATAATGCTATGTTCAGAATTAAGATAAACAAAAATTGGTAAAAGTTGATAACCATGGCAAGGCCCATGTACCTGTGTCCTTGCCTATACCCTTAAATTCCCTCTGATTTCTCTAGCATTTTCCTGATCTTGGGTAATTCTATCTTAGGTCTGTGTATCTAGTCAAATTCCCCACTCTGAATATGTGACTTACCAGCCATCTAATAGAAAAGAGTTGAGAAAACTGCAACAAAATGCTAATTATTAACAATGGGCTAACCAGTTCTCTCCTCCTACCCTTGGCCAATGTGGCTTCTCAGTTTTCTACTGAGACACTCTTATCCAGCACATCTTCTTATTTGGGGGTACAGTGACCTCTCTTGAATACATAGATGGGGCTAGACCCTTGAAATTGTATGTAAAAATACATCATTGTGCATACATTAATATACTTAGTAACAGCCTTCATTATTTCAAGAAATTACACATGATCCAAAATAGGGTGAAGAACCACAGTTCCGTAGGAAAGAGTAAACTTGTACACTGGAAAAACAGAGGGAGCCATCCCTCTGTAAACTGAATTTCATTGAAAAATGCCTGTTTTATCCTCAGAATTATGCACTTTTTGCCTTCTATTCCATAATATCTGTGTGTTTACTTTAACATAATAAATGTTCTTAATTACAACATGAAGGTTCTTGGGTGAATCACTGCTATTTATCTAAATTAAGCCAAACAATTTTTGTTTCCTTCTGAGTCCTATTAAAGACTGGTCCACGATCTATCCCTTTCTACCCCTCTGGCCCAGTGCTGACCTGTGGGAGATTATCAAATTCTTCATTGTGCTCCAGGGGTCCTGGATGCATAGGATGAGGCTTGCACCATATCAATTAAGAGTTTCTGGCTTCCTTAATGTCTTTTTTTGTGTGTGAACACAATACTTTCTATTAATATTATTTCTTTATTCCCACTCTTAATTTATGTGATTAAGAAAATATCCAGCTAATTCATATATAGAAATAAATTTTAAGAAAAATATTTAGAAATTTGTAGTCATTTTCTCCAACAAAATCACTCCTTGGAAGAATACATAGCAAATTATACACATATCATGGGGAAAATGATAATTAGTATGTCATTCAATTCGCTTTCAAAACATTTAAATGCATCCTTTTGCATCAGATGGTGCCCACAAGTGGAAACACAAAGTTGAATAAGGCATAGTTCATGATTTGAAGGAACAGGATGCCTAGAAAGAGAAACTGGCTTGGAAGCAGATACTTATCATACTGTGGCATAGCTAATGGCCCATTCTTTGTTTATCCTGATTCTTACTTTTGCCTCAGTGGCAGTTTTTCTTTTGTCTATTCAGAGTGACTCTCTTTTGAGAGAAGTTTTTCTTTTCTCTTTAATCTACAGCAGAAGAATCCCAGCAACCAAATTTGTAATATGTTATCTTATCTCTCTTGTCATAGCATATTGGACAAAGGTAGAACATATAAATCAAATCGATTGTCTCTTGCAAACTTAGAATTGCAAGATTCAGAAATGGCTGTCAGGAGCTGCTTATGACAGACCTATATCATGTACGGTTGGAGGCAGAGGAGAGTACTGACGGCTTTTTCAGTTCCACTGTTTAATTCCTCTCTTCGAAAGGCAGTAGGGCTCTCCATCAGACTGTAGACCTTCTCTTCCTGCCCTTGTGACAGCAGGCAAGAAACTTAACATTGTGTACTTGTTCACTCATCTATAAAAATGAGATAATAATAGTTTATAACTCCATAGTAATACTATATATTAGTATAATAGTTATAGTATATTACCCTTATAGTAATACTATGGGGTTGATGTAAAAATTAAATGACTAAATATGTAATGTATTTACAGCAGACTCTAGCACACAATGAGCATTTGATAAATGTGAACTGATATTATCATTGCTCTTACCATCAGGTTTGATGAGATAATTTTCAATCATTTAAATAAACTTTCTCTTTTGCTTTCTTGAGTTAGCTTCCATTACAAAAAGCTCTAAAAATTGTACTGTCTATGGAGTTTTATCTGGACATTGGTGTTTTCACTTTAAGAAGCATCACTGGAGAGAGACTGGTTTAATGGAAAAAAAAATACTCTAAACAAAATATTTATCTGCACTTCATTTTTGTCTTTGTTAAGTGCAGGTGCTAATAACTATTGTGTAAGATTGTTTTAGGATTAAATGATGTAAAATGTCTATCATTTGGCACATAGTGAATAAACATCTATTACCTATAAGGATTATATTATATTTATTATTCCATAGATTCATTCTCATTCTTTCTGTATTAATTATGATCTGGCTAACTCATTGCTTGATTTGCCTGAATTTTGAGGTATTACATTTAGAAATTGAGGCAGTGTTTTTTGTTTGGGGCTTTTTAGGTAATGATTTTAGGTCTCAAAAGTAAGAATTGTAATAAAAGAATTAAGTAATTTTATTCATCGTGGATATTAAATGTCTGATTTTTTTGCTGATTTTTCAAGAATGACAATTAAAGTAGGACTTAAAATTGATAACTATGTAATCATTTCCTTGTAGAGTCCCTACTCTTAAGACATTTCCATTTCAGTATATATTAGATGTGAGCAATTGTTCATTGAAACTTAAAATTTTAAACTTCCAGAAGAGAATTAAGACATTATGGTAATTAAATAGACATTTAAGAAATAGTTTCCATTTTCTCCATATTTATTATATTCATCTCTTCACTCTGCTTGTATTTGTCATACTAGTTTCATCCTTCTGATTGCGTATTTAGATTCGGGATTGCGTTGTTTTATTGGATACTAAATTGTCACCTGAATTAACATATATTAAAGGATAATTTCATCATTGATTAATAAAATGATTCATAGAGTTCTTATTAAATGCACCACAAATCCAAGAAGCCAAATTTAATAAAGGTCTTTGTATTCATGAGCAGAAATTAGTGCAGCCAAGAACTTCTCTATAAAGTTCAAAAAGTAGGCATTTTACAATTTATGAGAATAAAATGTTTTAAGCATAAAATGGTGACAAACAAAAGCTTTTCTGATATTAAGGAATATACTGAAAAATAGTCTGTATAACTGAAGCATTCAGAAACAAAATGACAGTCATCACGAATGTAGTGAAATAAAGAATATTCCATAGCAAAACCTATAGCTGCAATTAAAATGGTACTCAAAGCAAAATATGTAATTTAAATGTTTTTAGCACTTAAAAAGACAAAAGTAAATTTCTCATTAATAAATTAGAAAAATAATTCTCATAAATTCTCTGTGGAGTTCAAGATGCTGAGCTCTCTTCTTGTCAACATGGGAGTGATGACTTCCAAGAGCTCTGCATGGCAGTGCTGACCCTGAAACTGTACGCTAGCATGTTCTCACTAAAGCCAACACCCGGCTATGTGAATCAGTTGGGCTTGTTTTTATTGATGCCTTTTTTTCTCCATAGATAAAAGTTACCTGGGTCTTTGCTTGTTTAATAATGTTTTCCTGTGTACTACGTATCGTTAATGGAAAGATGTAGAGACTCTGGATATTTTTCATTAAATAGTGTTGGATTCTATTTAAGTAGATAATTCAATAAAAGATCACATTGAACTCACGTAAGCTCATTTATGTATTGTGTTAGTGCAGATTGATACCAAAAACAAAATGTTCCTCTAGCCCTGCTAACTTCATGCCACTCAACACCCATGTTTTCTGATCATTTTGGATATTATCAGGGCTTTTCTTGGTTTTAATCAGACAGGTCTATAGTATGCCTAATTCTAGGGTATTTCTTTTCAACTTAAAGCACAACACTTCTGGGGGTCAACTTGATGCTCAGTGTGTTTAAGAGGTTTTTATCAAGAGCTTTACATTCCGGTCGGGCCAGAGTTCTAACGTTCCCAGAATTGCCTGTAGAATCTCTATTTTATTCTCAAACCCATAGAAGCAACTCCCTATTCAATCCGAAAATATACCAGATAGCCTCTAGCTAAGAATTTATAGAGACATCTACCCCTTAATTTAGCCCCTTTCTCTCCAGTGTCTTGCTGTACAGATTCCAGGTGCTTCAATTACCTTGCATTTAAGAGTTTCTGTCTCCTTGGATAAGTGTGATTTCCATGTTCAGCTTTGATTCCCAGGTACAGAGCCAAGGATGTTTATTGTAGAATTTTTTATACTGAATGCCCTCTTCTAAACAGGAAAAATGTGTGTCTGTCAATTATAAGAATTATGGTATAATCGTAAGTATTATAGAAAATGCAAGATATAGAATAAGCTAAGTGTAATGTTATTAGAAATAAAATCTCTCTCTCTCTCTGCCTCTGTCTTTCCCTCTCTTTCTCTCTCTCTTTCCTTCTTATGTGCATGAACTATGACCTGGTAGGGTAGTATTTTTTAGTGAACTAGGGAACTCCATGTTTTGGTAATGCAAATAGAGCATTTAACCCAAATCAATGCAGTATTAACAATGAAAGTGAGTTCTTTTTATTAGTAATTGAGCTGAAAAAACATAAACATAAACTAGGAATATCCTGGGAAAACCAAGCTGTGTGATTGCCATACATTAAGTCATGGAGGTGAAGTTTGGTACAAGTATTTGTCTGTACTCAACTCTTTTCTACTACTGATGCCATAGTAGCCTCTCATTCAATTTCCAACAAGAACAACTTCTATATATTAAAATGATTTTGTCACTTTTTGTAATTTTAATATTACCACAGGATACGATCCTTTAATACTTTTTTGGTCTTGGTGACTTTTACTATTACTATCGCTTGGTTTTTTTAAGTTTAATTTTATGCTTGTTGATATGGCACCATTTTAATCATACAGTACAGTCAAAATGTTCAGATCAACAAGCCCTTGGGTAAAAATAGGAAAAAAAAAAGCTTCAGAGTCAAAGAATACATGTACCTAATATGTGCCTTTCTGACTGCAGTTCTATTTGCATGAAATAAATCAAACATGCTTTCACTAATACAGAAAAGTGCTAATGACTCTGCATGCTACTTGACAAGTGAAATCACTATGCCTCCAGACTCTGGGAAAAATGTTCATGATATTAGATTTTTAAAAATTTGGCCAATAGGCCGGGCACAGTGGCTCATGCCTGTAATCCTAGCACTCTGGGAGGCCGAGGCGGGTGGATCGCTAAGGTCAGGAGCTCGAGACCAGCCTGAGTAAGAGCGAGACCCCGTCTCTACTAAAAATAGAAAGAAATTATTTGGACAACTAAAAATCTATGTAGAAAAAATTAGCCGGGAATGGTGGCGCATGCCTGTAGTCCCAGCTACTCGGGAGGCTGAGGCAGTAGGATTGCTCAAGCCCAGGAGTTTGAGGTTGCTGTGAGCTAGGCTGATGCCACGGCACTCACTCTAGCCTGGGCAACAAAGCAAGACTCTGTCTCAAAAAAAAAAATTTGACCAATTTAAGCTATAGTCACATGATAGTTGGCAAGTTTCATCAGGTAATGAGTACTTTCTGAATGTAAAATTGTTTCTTCATATCATTTAAAAGAATATGTTAAATTTATATTATATTATGTGTGTATATATTATTATATTATTATATTATTTATATTATGTGTGTATATATTAATAGATGTGTGATTATTTTAGGAACTCAAGATATGTGAGTATTAGGATAGATAAGTTTCAGATAGAATAATTTTCATTTTTTTTCAATATGATTCTTGAAGAATTAATAAGGGTGAGCTAGAGGATAGGAGTTGCATAGGGAATTAGATGTGTTGTATGTGGGGAAAAGAAAAGTAGTCAATGATGACATCTATCAAGTGTTGCCTTTTTTATATGGCTTGGGGAACTTGTTAAATGCTTTAGAAACATAGTCTGATTTCATTCTCCCAATAATCCTGCAAGTTAGGAATTATCCCCATCCTACATAAAAATTAAATGATTTGCTTGAACTCACGTAGTTAGTGTTCTGGTAGCAGCACCAAGATTGAAATTCTGAGTGATGGAGCTCAGTGCTCAGTGTCTGATAGCACACGGGCAAACGAGATTGCAATAGAGCGATGTAATTATAGAATTTACCCATTTTGTTTTATTTACTGATACCCAGATGAGTTCTCCTCCATTCCATATATTTTGTTCTTTTAATTATTATGGGTACATAGTAGTTGATATCTTTATAGTATGTATTTTTTAAACTCAATCGTCATGATGACTTTTTTCCTCAAACATTTTTCTTTTCTTTTATTTTGCTTCAAGTATACTTTTTTAAAATTTCACTTTCAAGTATCATGCCAGGCATACTTTTGGAATCAGCATATCATACACTTTTTCTAATATCTACTCTGTCAAGTCTCATAAGTGGCTCTCCATCAAGTTTATTTTGCATGTCTATGGGGTAGAATATAGATTAACCTGAGAACAATATATTCACACTATTTTTAAAGTAATTTCTATCTGTAACACACTGTTTGGAGGTCCTTGAACACTGTGGAGGGAATGTTCAGGGAAATCAATAAGAGAGCTTACACACTAACTAATACCTGAGTAACATGGACATTAATTAGAAGTACACTGGTTTCTCCATAGGGTGTGGACAGAGTAAGGATTTGAGCTAAATTATAAAAAGTGAAAACATGATTTAAAACACCTAGAAACATAATGCAAAACAAATTACAGCAACTCAAAATTCCATGATATGAAATAATTATTTCCATCTTGAGCACTCTCCCTTTATCCCTTCCATGTGAGAAAACACTAACTGAGAAAATGATATCAGAAAAATTACCAAATGTTTTTAGAAAGTATTGAGGGTCCACAGTAAACTCACTACTCAGTAAAACCTTGAACCAGTGAGAACAAAATAAACATGCTGAGCAGGATTAGATTTGAGCACAGACTGAATGTTTTGGTCTCATCATAGAACTACATAGAGAAAAATGAAAAAATAAGGGATTAGAATATCCAAGCAAGGCATTCAAGAGGAAATGTGACTTTTTTCACTTCACAAATCTGGCATCTTTTTTTCTCCCGAGTCATTTTCTGCTCTTACTCCTCCTTAAAGTAATGTGGAAAATATCTCAAAAATTTTAAACTGTGCATATAAATTCAGTAATGTAATAGAAACAATGGCAGCTATGATGATTGATAGAAAGTCGTATGGCAGGAGACAAGATGTACGATGATGCATAGTTATGAACTGCGAGGCATGTTTTTCTGAGTTCCATGGCTTATTCAAAAGCACTGGCAAATATAGAGGGTTCTATAAAACAAGAAGAACCATAGCAATGGCAACAGTATGCTAATAGTAAGTCTGAAGTTTAACTTGAAAAGATAAGGTAAAGATGAGCTTCTTTGGTTGATTTTAGAATTTTGGTGTTGCTTTCATGAATTTTTAGAATATATACTCTTTCTTAGATATTAAATAGATGAATTTGAAAACAACTAAAGTCAATTGGTTTTTATACTTCCCTCTTAGAAAAAGTATGATAAATGTTATAAAAAATAATGAGAGAAAGG
>CAUYSK010007611.1:0-15841 GCA_963575035.1 Avahi laniger | reverse complement strand
TTCTATATATTTTTAGTTGTCCAATTAATTTCTTTCTAATTTTAGTAGAGACGGGATCTCGCTCTTGCTCAGGCTGGTCTCGAACTCCTGAGCTCAAACAATCCGCCCGCCTCGGCCTCCCAGAGAGCTAGGATTACAGGCATGAGCCACCACGCCCGGCCGAGGTAGTCCTATTTTCCTAATAACTTCTTCAATGTGCTGCGAAAGATTGAAAATTTGAGTATGTATTAACAGTATATATGATATTAAATTTTGAATTGCTGGGACTTATGTAAGAGCTTATCAACATTTGAAGATACTGGTACTTGATATTCTCTTAAGGAAGATTTGCCTCCAAATTTTCAGCTGTAAATTCATTGGAATAACTGTTTAACAAAGAACTGTAATACATGGATTTTTAGATTTTTGATATGTATGTTAAGAATTGTGTACAACTTGAAATGTCTGTATATCGATCCTCAACACAAACAATAAAATCTTAATTACAAAAGAAAAAAAATTAAAGTCTTTTGTGTACATAAGGACCCCATCAAGAGAGTGAAAACACAATTCATAGAAAAGGAGAAAATATTTGCAGACCATATATCTGATGAGAGATTAATATCCAGAATATATAAAGAACATCTAAAACTCAACAACAAATAATCTAATTAAAAAATGAACAAAAGACTCAAACATTCTCTGAATAAGGTGTATGAATGGCCAATAAGCACATGAAAAGATCACTAGTTATTAGGGAAATGCAAATCAAAACCCCAGTGAGATACCACTTCACATCCATTAAGATGGATATTGAAAGAAAGAAAGAATGAGAAAATAACAAGTGTTGGCAAGGATGTGGTGAGATTGGAATCCTCGTGCATTGCTGGTGGGAATGTAAAATGGTCAGTCTTTGTGAAAAACAGCATGGGAATTGCTCGCAAAGTTAAATACAGAATTTCCATCTGATCTAGCAATTCCACTCATGGATTTACATCCCAATAAACCCATAGAAAGTTGAAAATACCATAAGCTGAAAGTGTGTTTTTGATTTACAATATTTTCAACTACAATGGGTTTATCTGAACATAATCCCATCATGAATCAAGGAGCATACTGAATGCCTATTGCTTTCTCACCATTGTAGAGTTGAAAAATTGTAAGTCAAACCATCAGAACTCAAGGGCTATCCCTATATCCAAAAGATTGAAAAAGGAACTTGAATAGAATCTTGTACACCAACATTCATAGCTATTATTCACAATAGCCAAAAGGTTTACACCACTGGTCCCCAACCTTTTTGGCACCAGGGACCGGTTTCATGGAAGACAATTTTCTCACAGATGGGGGAGGGGCGTAGGTGGTGATGGGAGTCATGGGGAGCGGCTGTAAATGTGCTTGCTTGCCTGCACTGACCTCCCGCTGTGAGCTCCCCCAACCTCTGTTCCTAAGTTGCATGGAAGACAATTTTTCCACAGACTGGGAGGGAGAGGGGAGGGCAGCAGAGCTCTGCAACCCAGTCTCTCAACAGGCCACGGACCAGTACAGGTCAGCATCCCAGGGACTGAGGACCACAGGTTTAAACAGCCCAAATATTCATCAACAGGTAAATAGATAAATAAAATGTTGTATATACATATGGTGGAATATTATTAAGCCTTAAAAAGGAAGGAAATTCTGACATATGCTACAATGTGGGTGCATCTTGAAGACATTGTGCTAAGTGAAATAAGTCAGATACAAAAGGACAAATATTGTACAATTCCACTCATATGAGGTGCCTAGAACAGGCGAATTCATAGAGACAGAAAGTAGAGTAACATTTCCAGGGGCTAGAGGTAGGGGGAATCGGGAGCTATGTTTTAATGGACAGAGTTTCTTTTGAGAAGATGAAAAAGTTTTGGAGATGGACAGTGGTAATGGTTGCACAACAATGTGAATGCACTTAGTGCCCCCGAATTATATACTTACACTTGGTTAAAATGGTAAGTTTTAGGCTATGTGTCTTTTATCACAATAACAATAAAAAAGATGAAATATGAGCTACACACATTGGAAAAATAAGTGGAATTTCAAAATGCATGCCCTAAATTTTTGCCAAATATCCTTTGCAGGACTAGAACAGACCTATTGAATAGGGTTGAGAAAGGAAAGCAAACAAAGTTGAAATGATCAGTTAAAAGGATTAGAAAGAAAATGACAAATGTGAAAGGCAGGCAAAGGAGATGCAACACACAAATAATTCATGTTACTGAAGAAGAAAACTGAAGAAATACAATAGAAAATACATTTACAGATGTAATTTAATTTTTTTTCCAGAGAGACAAAAGTAAGAGCCTAAGAATTGAATGGGTACCCTCATGTCCAAGGAAAATTGACCCCAAAACATATTCTAGTAAAGTTATTGGACTTCAAAGATAAAATATGCTTCGGGAAACCATGCAAAGCAACTCAAAGGAGAAAAATCAGCCTTGCCTTAAAGTCTCCACACCTGTATTTGACATGGGAAGACAGATGAATAAAGTCTGTACAGTCCTCATGCAAAGAAAGTACGACCCAAGAGATTTTCGCGGAGCCAAACTGTCCTTTAGGCACAAAGGCAATGTGAACATATTTTTGGATGTGCAAGAATTCAGGAAATACAGTTTCTAAAGCCCTTTCTGAAAGATTTTAATAGAGGATAAATGGAGAAAAGACACCGAAGGGGCTGGTAATGGCCATCAAATCCATCTAAACATGTGACTAAGATTAAAACAAATGTGGAATTATGGTTACAGAACAAAATGTAACTATTATAAACTGACAGTGAAGGAGTGATAAAAGCCAGTGGAAGTCGAGTGAGAAAGAGACAGAAGGAGGGCAGTAGGTCAGTTATGCTGATTTCCTCAATGTTTAGAGCTAGTGGCCAGAAAATATTATTTAAAGCTGATGAATCAAGCACAGAGGTCTAAATATATTTATTTATTTATTTATATTTCAGAATATTATGGGGGTACAAATGTTTAGGTTACATATGTTGCCTTTGTCCTGTCCGAGTCAGAGCTTCAAGTGTGCCCATCCCCCAGACAGTGTGTATCACACCCATTAGGTGTGAATATATAAATATATTTAAAGGCATAAAGGTAAAGGTTAAAGACAATACAATCCCTATAATTGGGTATCATGAAGAGGGCATATATGCTGACTCTATCATGTTTACAGAATAGTGTCAAAAAATACTCTCAGGAACATCCCAGGAAAAAGTGCGAGCTGTGACAAGAGAATCTAACTGTATTGCAAATGTATGAGACAACTTCACTGAAGGGTGGGGGCAAAAGGTGCTGACCTAGTAACTTTGGAATGAATGACGTCTGTAACGCTAAAAGCAATAGAAACTGCACAAAAGCATGGTACACTAGGAGATAAGGTTGCTTCCCACAGGACTTCAGGTTAACAATCCTGAGCATACATGTATATTGGAATTGAACAATTACATAAAAGGACAGTAGATACTAGAAGCCCAGTTTCTCACTGTTGGAGTAGGAATTTACCTACAAAAAAGTGGAAGGCTAGAATAATTCATGTAATGAACTAGAGTTGGAGACATCAGTAATAACTTGTTTTATTCAATATAGATGATTACATATAAAAATACTTGTAGATATGTGTACATAAACAGGTTAGTGTATGCACATATATTTCTTTTCTCTGTCAACTGAGAGGGCCTAAAAGAAACAATACCCCAATAGCAAGAAGCACATCAAAGGCCTAGATCTTGGTTTCTATTAATAACATCATTCTTCAATAAAAAGAACCACGGATCGGGGAGAAATGCCTGATTATAGGATCAAGGCAGGAAATACACAAGATTAGGCTGGTGCATCTTGTAGTGCCAGAAAGTAAGGAAGTGTTAAAAAAGAAAAACTCACGTTGATGGGGGTGTGTCAAAGGAACACAAGAGCCAACCAAAAGAGCTCACAATGGCCAAGCTGGAACTATCTGAGCAAAAAAATAATGTAATACTGTGTTATAACACAAAGTAAAAAATAAGTGTACATGAGTCCATACTGATATAAACAACTGATTAAATAAATTAACAAATGGGTGAGAAGAGACAAAATCTCCAGTGCAGCATTTCAAATTGTTACAGTTATATAGATACTGCATTGAATCATAGATACTGATTAACTCCAGGGCTGGAGGAAAAACTGGCTGTTTTGGACTTCCTGAGAGCAGTCCTGTTTTGGACTACTTTCTTCAATATGTCACCTTCCAAATGGATTTTTCAAGGGTAGTTTTAACTATTTTTGATATTTGCCTTATATGCCAAGGGCTGGCTTTAGCGCTTCGGCCTGAAGAAGACGGGACTTCGTTGCACTGACAGCCTGCAGAGCCTACTACAGGGCCATGCACAAGGCAAGGCTCCTTGTTTGCTTTTTAGTCACAATGGTGCTTTATGAGGTGCCATGCGGTGTGATATTTCTGCAATCATTTGTGCTGAGATTGACACATTTACAGGAAGGTTGGTCACTGGTGCCAATTCAGCTGACACGCTCCACCTCCTTCCCAAACAAATCTCCCGCTTTGCCTCCTCTCTCTCAGCCCCGCTCCATACAAACTTCTAATCATTGCCTTATGCCTCTGCCCTCTGCCCTCACCTGCTACGTTTGCGCCTACCGTCTATTCCATCTTAAACTAACGTCTCCCTGTTAATACCTCCCACTAGTGTACTAATGATTACTGTTGCCTAGACAAAAGTGACTTGAAATCCAGCTCTCCTATAATAGCCATGAGGACCTGGCCGTGATTCAAGCCCAAATAACATAAGCCAAATTACACACTCAGTGGCGAAGGCATTTTTCAAGTCCCCACCCTTGTATGAGTGAAAGTGGAACAAAGATTGTGTGACTACATTGTTCAAACACAGGGAGATGACTGCACTCCTCTCCACTTCTGTTTTGTTTCTTGATTCTTCACCAAGCCCCAAACCTCCCACTCTACTTCTTTTGTGATGTTTCCTCTTACTTGGGGAATGCTGTAGGGGAGGATGAATATGTTGTTTTAAAGAGTTTGGGACTTTATCCTATATGCATGGAGGGCCACTGAGAGGTTTTTAAGGAGGTCAGCTTCATATTTTTGTCTTTGGAGGTAAGTTCACTCTGATGGCAGAGATGCGGGTGCACTCAGTGTCCCCTCCAGGAGAGCAGTGGTCTCTCTGGGCACACTGGATCAATCCAAAGCTGAGAGGGGCGGAGCTAATGTGATCTTAGGGTATGAAGATACTAAAATAAAGGCAGAGACACAAGCTTTGTGTGTTCTGGCCTAAAAGGCAAATTGTATTAAATCAGTCATGCTGCCTAATCTTTGTCCCACCCCAGTAAACATAAAAGAGGATGATATGTGTGTAGCTCACTGGGATCACCTTGAGGGAGCTTGAATAATTCTAAATGGAGCTTCGTGGATAGTAATTATTTACATTTTCCATATATGATATTCTTATAAAATAAAAACAAAAATAAATGATATATATTATGAGAAGCAAAATAAAAACAGAATATTGGGGTAGATTTAAATATTAAATTTGTGTAAAATTTTTTCTGATAACATGTCTGTGACTTTTTTTTTCAATGAAAAACTAGAGCTTGCTTCCTGGAGTCTAACTTTTTTATATCAAGTTTTATATTGAAAATAGTTCCTGCACGTGGTTCCTGATGAAGACATTTTAAATGATAATCTCTTCAATTTTTGACAGTCATCATGGAGAAAAAAACTTTTTTGGTACAAGAAGTGATGGTAAAATATAAAGCCATGTTTTTCTGTTAATATTTTTACGTATGATTTTGTATATTTTGTACAGACGTATATCCTACATGTAGATATGAACAGACAGCTTGGTGTGCTACTGGACTAATTTTCCCAAACATCCAGTACCAGCACCCAGACCAAGTAACAGAATGATACCAGCATCCCTGAAGCCCCATTCATGCCTTCTCCCAGCAAATACTCCCGCTTCCCCCAACAAGGTAACCACCATGCTGACTTCCGTAAGTGGAATGTATACAGATAACACTTTTTTGTGCCTGACTTCTTTCCTTCAGCCTTACATTTGTGAGATTAATTCACACATCATTTTGTACAGCAACAGTTCATTCATTCTCAAGACTGTATGGGATTTTATCATGCAGAAACACCACAATTTGCTGTCTAGTCTCCTGCCGGACATTTGGGTGGTTTCCAGTTTTTGCCCGTTGTGGCTGTGTGGCTATGCACACTCTTCTACATGTCTCTTTGTGTGCGTATGCACGCAGTTCTGCTGGGTCTGTGTACAGGGGTTAAGTTGCTGGGTCAGAGGACAGGTGATTCCAGCTGACATTCCTGCCAAAAGTGCAAAGTGTTCCAGCTGTTCCACATTTTTGCCAACATGTGGTATTGTCAGTTAAAGCCATTATTTTTAACAACGATTCATAAATCTACAGCAGTCGAAATTATACTTAAAGGATCTAACAGCTCTTTTCTTCTATTAATGATAATAATACAGTATTGACATTTTTTTCTGATGAGAGAGATGAATGTTGGAGAAGCCCTTGGGTGAGACTAACCAAGACCTATTCCTAATCAATATCATTTGTAGCTGTTTCCATAGGGAGAAGCTAGTTCTTTGTGAATTCCAGAAGGAAAGAACGATCGAATGATCCATTCTCTTCTTTGGCTGCTCTATTAGATACTTAAAGGTTTCTGGGAGAGGCCATGCCTCTTTCTACTCAAAGGACACGTGAAAATGATGCCCTGCACAATTTCTTACGCTATTCCCAACGCACTTCTTCATTCTGATTTATTTTCCTAGTAATGTGGGCATAAGGCATCATGTATTACTGGCACGGAAACTGAGGCTCCAAAGGCTTAAAAGTGATTTCAAAAGATTACAGGGGAAACGACAGGAGCAGGGTAAATTTCCTGACCCACCAACTCAGCGCTTTTCCTATCAGGAGACAAGGAGGTGTTGCTGCCCAGTTAGCATACTCTTTAGCCAGAAGGCTTCTCGATTTTTAGAAAAATCAGAGCCTGACCAGTGGTCCCAGAGCAATGAAGAGAAAGCAAGTGACTGCGTCTACAAAGTCTAACTACGGGTTCTCAAACAAAAACTCCACGAAGACTCCACCCGCATCTCTGAAGCTGCCCGACTAGGCAATCTCCTGGTGGCACCTGCCCCGCCAAATGGGCAATGAGGGTCTGCATTTGGGCGAAGAGAGTTTTGGGCAAAGCGTCTGGATCATCCCGGCGCTCCGAAGGACTGGTGTGCGAGGGGTTCAGCACGGTACCCCCGTGGGAATGCCTGCCCTTCAGGACATCCCCTGCCGCTGGAGCGCGGGGTGGGGGGCGACACTGAGCTGGCTCAGGCCATGGAACTTCTTACTCTGGCAAGGTACTGGACTAGCTCGGACCGGAGCTCTCTAGAATTAGAATTGGGGGTGTTCTAACTCTGCCGCCCACGGAGCAGGAGCGCTCGATGCTCGGCTCTCGATTGCTCGAGCCTGGCGGCGGCGGGCGGCGCACACGACGGCTGGGGCTCTGCGCTCGAGGGGTCGAGCCTGGCCCGAACCGGCCGGGAAGCACACTCAGCGGTGACCCCGGCGCCTCTGACGGGCGGGAAGAAGAGGCCGCGGCTGCTGGCGCGGGGATGTCGAGGAGCTCGAAGGTGGTGCTGGGCCTCTCGGTGCTGCTGACCGCGGCCACGGTGGCCGGCGTGCATCTGAAGCAGCGGCAGGACCAGCAGGTCGGTGTCACGTGACCGTCTTTTCCCGGCCTGTGCGCGGCGGCGGCCTCGGGCCTCCTGTGGTCTCTGTCCGCGTGGTTCGTACACTCCTCCTTGTGTCTTTTCTTCTCAGCCTCTCTTCTGCCCGCCGACTGCGTGGCCCGGCGCCCCCACGCATTTGTGACTGCGGCGCGGCGGCCGCCTAGCTGGGCCCTGGCCCCTGCGGCTCTCCGCGGCGTGTGCCACCTGGAAGTCCAGGGTAACCCCTCTGCTAGCGGCTGGGACCCCAGTGCGGAACGGGCCTTGCTCCCGCAAACGCACGCTCTTGGGGTGCCCAGCGGTTCTGTTTTCAAGTCACAGCCAGTCTGTAATGAAGCCGATCTTTCAGCATCTCACTTGGGCCATTAGAAAGGATTGATACAAGGCAGGCAAGGGCTTTCCGTGGGGTGCTTTCAGCAAGTTGCTGGCCTCTTCCCAACCCTCAGACCCAAGGTTGAGGCTAAAGCCTAATGTGTTTAAGTGCTAGTGATTTTATCCCGTGATAAAGCAGGCCCGCCTATACCCACCGTCCGTGCCTTTTGTATTTTTTGTTTAGATGAACACTTTGCTATGGAAACTGTAGACTCTGGGAACGATACCAGCCTCCAGATTTTCTTTTTGGTACTTTTATTTCTGGAAATATACGTGACTCACTGATCAGTCACTGACCATCTATTCTGTCTCTCCCAGTTCATATTTTCTTTTTTATTCAAGTTGGCAAACGTTTTGTAACCACTGTATGCCAGGCACCTCACTGGGTACTTTGGGAATACAAAGAGAAAGAAACAGAGCTGCTCCAGATTCTATAAATGATTCACAACAGTGCTGAATGTTGAGTGTGAGAACGGGCAAGTAGGTCGTTGGTGAGCTTTCAGAGAGCACCTTGACAGTTGTTGGGGTTGAAACTAGTTTGCCCAGGGTGGAAATAATGAACTGGATGAATCAAGAATAATCAAGTCTTTTCTTGATTTGCCTGTCCAGAGCTTTGGGCTGTGCTATGTATTTGGTATACAGAGATGAAGCTGATGAGGTCTTTGTCCTGGGTGTTCACAATCTGTGGAAATCAGAGAAGAGGAAGCATGTGATGATAAAAGAATTTTGAGGAGGGGAATGGAACGACTGATGATTGGAGATTTGGGTTTAAAGTGTGGTTCTAAGAAGGTAGCTTTTGTAATAGCGGACAGGAAGGAGACTTCCCCTTCTTAGGAGGAAAAGGAAAAGATAGTGATCCCGAGAAAACTTGAGATGGAGTAGAGGATGTTATGTCAGATATAGTTCTGAGGTCAGTGAAGTCAGTGATTTTTGAAGAGAATTAGGTAGGGATGGGTTAGAGCTTGGTTCTTGAACCCTAGCTACTTTATCAAGTGTTCTGGGAGGTTTTTGCTGTGTGACTAAGGCTTGGCCCCCACCTATACAAATTAAGCCAGAGTCTCTTGGGAGTGGGGGCCCGGCGTAAGTGTGTTTTAAAGTTGACCCAGTGGATTTTAACACACAGCCAGGGCTGAGAAAGCACTGTGTTAAAGAGTGGAAAAGTGGTTATTTGAAAGTTAGAGATGAAGAAAAGATTGACCAGAATAACCTGGGTTTATTTTACCTGTGGTCCTTCATTAGGAGCTTACATTGTAGCAATGGGAAATAGGACAAATTTGATTGACACAGTAGGTGTATCAGAAGGTTCAAGGAAGCAAGAAATTAAATAATGATTTTTGTTTCCTGTCTTCTATGTGCCAGGTACTATATTAAGGACTTTATATACATCATCTTTAATCCTCTCAGTAACCCTGCAAAAACCAAGAGGTACTATATGAGGAGGATCCAGAGTTCTAGGTGTTAGGGTTGTGAAGAGGTCTTTGGAAGTTATTACAGTAAGGGAGGCAGTTTAGTAGCTAGTAAGAGGAGTGGTTAGTGAGGTAGTTAAGTAGAAGTCACAGGAAAGATGTGTGAGGCAATCAGCATAGACATTGAAACCTGGAGGAAGATCTCAAATGATGGGATGGAGTGCGAGATTATAAGCATATGCTAATGTCTCTGAGAGGGAAGCAGGTGTGGAAAGAATGACTCCAGTGGATGGTGTGGGCTTTGTGGGGGGGTATGTAGGTATGTCACGGTGTAAGGAGCACAGGACAGGAAGACCCAAGGGGTGAGGGGGGACCAGAATAAGCACCTCCATGTTTGTCTCACTGGGGATCTTGCCAAGGGTGCAGGGTTCAAGAAGATTGGGTTTCAGCTGTCAGTCCCAGGACTCAAATTTCCCAGCTCTCTCATAATAGTGAGTGAAGCTATAGGCCTGTAGGAGGTCCAGCAAGTAGGTACTAGGTGAGTTTTTAAAAATAGATATAATAATTTTTAGAAAACCAAACATACCCAGACTGTGGGGCCCTGCCCTTATTAATTTTACCTCATAAGGCCGCTATTAAAAACTTAGTGTTTTGTGAGCTATAAACTTGAAAATATTAGTTATTAGTAATGACTAAATCGATGCTTTTAAAAGTCTCATCTTAGGTGCCAGTTCTACGTTCTGAAATTCTGTACTTGATTTTTTTAGTGCTTATCAAGGTAACTACCATTGATGGGTCTTTATCTTTACCTCTGATAGTAGCATTCTTTGTTTTTCTTTCTCTGTTATGTAATTTTTTTTTTTTTTTTTTTTTTAAGAGACAAGGTCTTGCTCTATTTGTGGTCATAGCTCACTGCAACCTTGAGCCCCTGGGCTCAAGTGATCCTCCTGCCTTAGCCTCCTGAGTAGCTGGGACTACAGGTGTGTGCCACCATGCCCAGCCAATTTCCACTATGTTGCTCAGGCTGGTCTCAAACTCCTGGGCTCAAGTGATCCTCCCACCTCGGTCTCTCAAAGTGCTGGAATTACAGGCATAAGCCATAGTGCCCAGCCTCTGTTATATAGTTGATTAATAGTTTTGTATGATTTTTACTTTTTCACTTTACATGTTAGAAGCAGCCAGGTTCTTTATTGTATTTGTAGTAATTTGTTCAGATTTTAGTAATCTCCTTTTTTTTCTCTTGATGTTTATTGTTCAGCAAGAATAATTGCTAACAGGAGAGTAGTTCACAGTGCTGCCATAGTAACTCATTCAGTTTTTATTTTATCTTATTGTTAATTAATTTATTTTTGAGACAAGATCTCACTATATCGCCCAGGCTGGTCATGAACTGGCGTCAAGTGATCCTCCCACCTCAGCCTCCTGAGTAACTGGGACTACAAGATTATAGGCGCGAACCGCCAAGCCTGGCTTTGTCAAAGTTTTAAAGCATCAAATATCAATTAAGCTTTTAAAATTCAACATGGTGTCAGCTTTTTCTTTTTTGCTATTTCACATTAAGTTTTCTGTACTAAATGTTCAGGGATGTCTTAAAATATGGTAAGAAATCATTTCAGTAATAACTGCACACTACCAAATTTATTTGCTTCTTCGTTACATTTTATTACATTTTACATTTGTACAGAAAGTTAAAATAGTAATTGGGTATTTGGAATCTGAAAGTTTTAAGTGTATTTTGGTAACACTGTTATTTGGATTTGAATGGCACAAGGATGGGAACCACCTGTTCTGGGTGTTACTGAAATCTGTTTCTTACGTTTTTAGAGGCTTCGTGACGGAGTGATCAGAGACATTGAGAGGCAGAATCGGAAAAAAGAAAACATTCGTCTTTTGGAAGAACAGATTATTTTGACTGAGCAACTTGAAGCAGAAAGAGAGAAGATGTTATTGGCAAAAGGATCTCAAAAAACATGACTTGAATACGAAATATCAATGGGACAGACAGCGCTGAGTGTGTGTGTGTGTGTGTTGATGGAGAATAGCTTAGTGATATCTTGACCTTTTTTTTTTGTCACTGTCCTTTAAAACTTGATGAAATAAAGGACAGTGGGTCATATATTCTAAATTACTGCTTTATAAATCCCTGTGTCTGAGTAAAGGTGTGGGCAGACATTCTTCCGAAGAGTTTCTGTGTGATCCTGGTAGAAGCCCCTTTAAGTTCAGTGTCTAGAGCTTAGGATTGTTAATTGAAGAATACTTCTGAACTTGTGAGAAGGAAGGGATGGATAGTACCATCCACTTGAGTAGTTTGATAAGTCGGCACGATGATGAAGCCACAAGAACATCTACCTCGGAAGGGCTGGAGGAGGGAGAAGTGGAAGGGGAGACCCTCCTGATTGTCGAATCAGAGGATCAGGCATCAGTGGACTTATCTCATGACCAGAGTGGGGATTCCCTCAACAGCGATGAAGGAGATGTGTCCTGGATGGAGGAGCAGCTGTCTTACTTCTGTGACAAGTGCCAAAAATGGATACCAGCCAGTAAGGAGCTTCTCAATTCCTTTGATTTGTCAATGCCTGTGTGAAGGTTTGTTTTTCTACCCTGTGGAAGAAACATGAATGTGAAATAGATGTAAATAGAAGGATAATTATATTTATTATTTACTTGATCAACTATAAATTTATATAAAACATAGACACATTTGTATTAATAAAAATTGTCAACCTTTATCACATTGGTAAATTAACATTCTTGATGATAACTCAATAAAAATAAGAAAATTGGAAATCCCGTGTTACTTAAAGAATTAGCCATATTCTTCTAACACAATCATATTATAGATTTGGGGCCAAATTCTAGTCTCAGTGTAGAATTAATGTTCAAGTTCATAACAATTATTCTTTTATTTAACTTACATAGAAAACTGCTATTTATATTGCAGTGAGGTCAGAGTTAGCAGACTGAAGGTGTTTTGTTCCCTTTTCCAGGACAAGTCTTTTTTCTTATTTGCTGGTCCCCTTTATCTGCTGGCAAGGGACACACACAGGCACCCTCATTGCCTCAATCTTGATATTCGCAGCTGCTAGCTTCCTGGCTCTTGAGGAGCATGGCTTGCCAGCCGTTATAGGTTTCATACCAAAACAGGATTTTTCTATTAGGCAAGAGACTGGTAAAGACATATGTACTCGAATGCTTTCTGTATAGATTTTGTAACTAAGAGAAATTTATATGTATGTTACTATGAAATGGATCATTTTCTGGTATATGGAAATGTTTTTGTTAAAAGGGGTTCAATAATTCAAATTAATAATAACATCATCACAGAAAACAAACCTAGAATTTACTACTTATTAGCTGGTCTTTGCTTCTGAGCTATCTCTTTCCCTTAACAGCTTGTTAATTCTGGGTTCTGCCTGAACATCTCGTGGTTTGTCCTTTGTCCTCACGGGATAAATTATAAACCTCCCTTTGTGGTCGGGCCCCTGCTAACTTTAGCCTCTTTTATCGCCATGCGGACAACTTTGCAGTTAGGGCAAACTTTTTATTCTCCACAAGCAATTCTTACTTATCCCTAGGACTTAGCACATTTTTGTTTCCTCTCTGGAATGTGCATCTCTCCAGCCTCCGTGCCCTTCCCCATACATACAGGCACCCCTCTTCATCTGACCAATTTCCAATCTGTCCCCCCCATCTTCCTAATACAGGTTGGGCACTCCTCTTATGTGCCCTCACACTGCCCTGTGATACACATCTCATTCTACTCCTGTGGCTTTCATGCCTCACAGAGCATCAGCGTCGCCTGGGCAACTTTAAAAAATGCAGAGGCCTAGGTCCTGCTTAAGAGATAGATTGATTTCGTCTAGGGTAGATACAGGCTTATTTAGAAAACAAAAAGCAACTCCTTGGGTGATTCTGATGGAGAGCGAGGATGGAGAATTGCTGTGCTGTTGTGATTACCAGTTTTCTTGTAAACCTGTGAGAGCAGGCACCATGTCTGTCTTGAAAGTTACATTCCTGGTTCTTAGCCCAGTGTGTGGCACGTGGTGGGAGCTCAGATATTTGAAAGAATGTGTGAAGAGACCTGCCTGTAGGAGTCAGGAATGTGACAGATGGAAAATCCAGTTAGAGCAATAACACCTGCTTTTCCAGTACTTTTTTCCTAAAAGTTAACCACAGATCCTGGTGAGCATACACTTGATGTTAGAAGAGTAAAAATCTTTCTTTACTCCCTTAGGCCTGCTATGTGGGTTGGCTGAAAACAAACAAAAGAAAAAACCCCACACATACAGCCTGGGAAACTTGGGAAATTTGGTTGATAAACTGATTAAATCTTTGGGTTACCACTGCTCTAGATACCTATGATGTGACTTTTTGTTTTTCTTCTAGGTCAGCTGAGGGAACAGCTCAGTTACCTTAAGGGTGATAATTTTTTTAGGTTTACTTGTTCCGATTGCTCGGCAGATGGCAAGGAGCAGTACGAAAGGCTGAAGCTGACATGGCAGCAAGTGAGTAAAAAGCTCTAGAGTTCATGAGGGTAGTCCTCCAAGGGATTTGTCGGAATGACTATCGGAGTGGGAAACGTGTATGAGCTTTTGCGTTGTTTTGAGGGGCCCTTTTTATTTCACAATGAAAATTGGAAACTGATTATGTGGAGAAAGGAGTTAGTGGTAAAAAATACTCGCTGCTAACTTAGCGAATTGGGTTTGAGATTCTTGAAAATCTCACATGATTTCATTTATACGTAATAACAAGCTCTGATTACAATTGAAAATGAAGTTCACATTTTTCTGGTAGCCATTTTTAGAACAGTAAAACCATTTTTTAAAATGTAAAGATGGCTACATTGAAAATAGATTTAGAAGAAGTAATGTGACTGATTGCAAAAACTAACATAACCCAGCTTTTCTGCATTTGATCTCAGAGATGTTTGAATATTTTTTGTTTAATAAATATTTACATTCGCTTTTAACCATCTCCAATACCGACACCCGAATTTAAGCCAACTGTAGCCTAAACAATAGCTATTTACTGATCCCCAGGTCGTATTAAATTTTTTTGGTTTTGTTTTTATATTAATATGTGTAATGTATAATTTGTATAATGAGACACCAATATATGTATATTTTTTAAGCTCAAAAAACAGATGAATTGTTTATTACTCATTTTTTTGTGTTCATTCATTGAACAAATACTGAATGCCTGTAATGAATCAGGTGCTATTCTAGGCCTGGAGACTACTGTGGTGAAGGAGACAGCTAAGGCCCTTGCCCCAAGGCAGCTGACATCGAACTTTTATTTTAGATAATAAACATAAATAGGATAATTATCCATAGCACTTTTTGCTTTGAAAAAAATAAACAGGGTAATGAGAAGATTTTAAATTATACCATGTGAGCCACTTATAGTGTTCCTGTAAACTGTAGCTGCTTTAGCAGCCTTAGACTGTTATCTTAATTATCAGTGCTTTATTAGGACACCTAATGAAATCTGCGAGTGGTGAATTTAGGAAGCCTTTTTTGACATGCCTGAAATTATGTTAGCAGAAAATGAAGGGAAGTTTGTATTGAGGGTATAGTATTATGAATGTTGTAATCGAGATATTTATCTCAAAGTGTCCATGGGATACTGTGTCTGGGCAAGGTCATATTAATATTAATAGATGATTGTTACACGTGCACACAGGCAGATTTGTATTTGCATTTCAAGTAGTTTCTCATAAAAGCTGTAAAATGGAAGAATGGCAAAGATGTGTAAGTTGTATTTTCAAGAATTTGAGATTCTTTTTAAAAGAAATTTGACATTTGTCTATATTGCTCAGAATATATATATTGGTTTAATTTGCATATTTAATTAGACTAACGTAACTTGCAAATTATTTTGTCACTTCCAAAAGACATAGAGATGGTGGATAATAACCTGGTAGGATGAAGCGATAACTTAGATCACACACATCTGGTTCTTGGCAAACTACTGACCAGTGTTGCTAGTTGCATCTGAAAAAGCCCATCTTTCACTGAAGACCTAAAAGAGAATCAGTTTGTCTTGAATAGACTCCACTGATGTCTCCAAATACTTAGTGTATTGGAATGTGAGTTTTCTGTCTTTTTAAACTTTGTATTGATTTACCAAAGAGTAAGTAGAAATGCTTGTACACAAAATCATATTTTGTTTGTGTTATAAAATACTCATGGTAAAGAATTCTGGTTTTCTGACTGAAAGGCCCCTTCCTGTGTCCTCTACTTCCTTGGTGACCCTTGTGAACAAGTTTGATGTATAAGAGAGACTTTATCGAACATTTGGGAAGAGACTGGGC
>CAUYSK010007607.1:0-15566 GCA_963575035.1 Avahi laniger | reverse complement strand
ACACACACACACACATAGGAAAAGAAGTCACAAAACTTAAAAGTGATTTCCTTTAGGAAAAAA
This sequence comes from Avahi laniger, assembly GCA_963575035.1. Taxonomy (NCBI): domain Eukaryota; kingdom Metazoa; phylum Chordata; class Mammalia; order Primates; family Indriidae; genus Avahi; species Avahi laniger. The sequence continues at coordinate 15,503 of CAUYSK010007607.1, read as the reverse complement.
CTGAAATCAGTTCGATTTGCAAAATTTTGGTCATTATAATTTTTTACTTTAATAAAAAACTAATAGGAATTTTTAAATATAGTGTTTACTGTTATAATGTTAACTAATCATCAGAAGAAATCAATATATTATCTCTTAAATATGGTGTCAATAGGTAGCAGAGCTAAGAAGTGAGGATGAAGGAGTACCAGAGGTTATAGTTGCTTTTCATTTTATAATTATATTATTTATTTTTAAGCATGTGTGTACACTGTTTTTATAACATTAAAAATGCCATTTGTCCAGCAACGTAAATGTATGTTACTGAACTGCACACTTAAAATGGTAAATTGTGTCATGTGTATTTTACTACAATTTTATAAAATAAAAGCAATTTAAAAATGGTTAGCATAATCTTGTTTAATAAGATTTTTCCATCTATCTGTATATATGCATAGAGAACAGTCTAGAAAATATCCTCTAATTTGATAAGTTATTTATAAGAAGTATGATTTTGGATATTATTTTTATTATTTTGTTTGGTTGTTTTTTACTTATAGAAGTGGATGACTGAAAAAAAGATAAATAATGCTAACCGGCTAACTAAGAAATTTCCCTTGATGATTTATGTGAATAGATTGGAGAATGTTAAACTGAAACTGAAGAAAGTAATTAAGAGACAGGGTAATCCCTCTAAGAGAGAAAGAGATAATGGTAACAAAGTCTAAGAAAATGGAAAATGGGGGGAAATACACGGTTTCATGATGCATTACAGATGTATAAATAATGACACATTTTAAACAACTTGTGTTTAATATTTGAGGCATAGACATTAGTGTCATGAAAAATATTCAATCTCTTGCCTTAAAAACAAGGTAGACTGTGTCATTTTTATATGCTAATAGAATGTTAACATATAAAATGTTAATAGAAGTATGTCGTGAACAATCAAATTTTAGGTATTTGCTGAATATGTTCATGAAATTTCCAGGTAACAGTGATGTGTGAGGAAAGTCAATTCAGAAGAACAATCTAAATAAGAGAGATTGGGCTGATAGTCACCTGCTCTATTTGCTAACTGGAAGTATGCTATTTTTTTTTTTGAGGTTTGTTTTTTTATTTCAGCATATTATGGAGGTACAGATGTTTAGGTTATGTATGTTGCCCTTGCCCCCCTCTCCACCCCCGAAGTCCGATATTTTCAGTTTCAGATATGTCCATTCTTCGGGTGGTGCACATTGCACTCTTTGTGTATGCATGTACCCGTTCCCTCCTCCCTCCTCCCCCTCCCCCATCCCCTGCCCAACATTCAATAGATGTTATTCTTATATGTGCACTTATGTGTTTAAGAAACAATGGTGATATAGCACCCCTTGTGTACTCCTGGATAGAGCTGGAACGCATTCTACTAAGTGAGGTATCCCAAGAATGGAAAGACAAACACCACATGTACTCACCATCAAATTGGAAGCACGCCATTGAATGAGCTCTCTTGCAGGGGAAATCAGAAGAGAATGAAAATAAGATTCAGAAAAAATTTAAATATTAATATTAAAAAGAAAAAGACTGCCAAGGGGACAAAAGAACTGTTTTTTGATCAAACTAGGAAAATGTGATATCATGAGTTATGTTTAATAAGTGAGGGATTTACATGAAATTCATGAAAGATATTCAATTCTTTGCCTTAAAAACAAGGTAGATTTATTATCCATTGTGTCCCAAGGGATGAGAATACTTGAAGTGTGAAGAAATGCTTAGCAGATTCAAATAATGCAGACTTTATCCAAGTTGGATAAAGTGCTCATTACATTTTTCACCAAAATGATTGGTAAGATAGTTTTAATTTATTCTAGGGTCAGTGGCTAAAAAGCACTGAGTTTAAGGATGAACAGGATTAGGAAACAATAGAATGAAGACAAATTTTTAAATATTTCTTCCTATACAAAAAAGAGGAAAAAATGGATAAGAGAGGAGACTTTACGTACAAAGTATTTTTGAAGAGGCCAAGACTTTTGTAGTGCTTTAAAACTTTATGGAAAAATCTCATTAGGAAGAAGAGGTAGAAAAAAGTTAACTGAAAAAGGTACTTTCCACGGCTGAGAATGCAGGAATATATGAAAGTCATAATCAAAATAAGCAAATTAGTTTTAAAAACTAGGAGAGAGAGAGAACATTCAGGAAAATGTATAAACAAGTGGCAAAAAAATATTTTCATTTATTAATATATCTAGTGTCTTATTTTTAATGAGAAGTGGAAATCAATGTCACCTTCTGAGAGTGAAACAAAGTTGGGGTGGTCCAAGGCAACAGAAGACTGAAATTTTGAAATGGCTGCATGACACTACACTAGCTGAGTGGAAATGCTAGATTGACTTTTTAAATTTGCAATGTATTTTGCTATTTCTAATATATATTCCCATCAACTTCAAAATTTTTAAAATGTTTGTAATGTATAAACTCAACATGAACTAGAATAATGGCATAATGCAGAATAAAAAGGGTAGTAGTATTACACATATCTCTTATTTTTTATATCCATCTGAAAAGTCTGGTGTGGTTGTCTACAGTAATTCTCAAGTGGGAAGAGTATTACAATAGAAATGGGCAGATTGTTTTATTCAGATAATCAGTTTTGAACAAGGAGGCTTTTGCATTGAAATGAAGCGGATGTATGCACTTGAATAAACACTATACAGTAAAACGGAATTACCAAGCTTCTCCCATCCCCTTTAACCCCCATATAACTAATTTTTAAAAGTAAAGTTATATATTAAAATTATTTACCTAAATAGTTCCAGATTATGTTAATATTGTAGTGAAATTTTAAAAATTTCCTTAAAAAAGAATTTAACATGTTCAATTTTGAAATAAAAATGATTTTGAAAACATTTTAACTTTATAGTTTTGCTTAAAGGTAGCATATTTCCTGCTATGTCAAGATAGCCAGAGATCCATTATTGTTAGAGGTCTATTTTTATCTAAAAATATAAATGAGAACTTATTGCATTAAAGGAAGTAGTTTCATTACAGAATACAAAAATAAGCAAATAAATACCAAACTCTTCCATACCAACTTTTTATAGTTGGTGCAAGAAAGCCTAATGGGAAAAAAAATACATCAAATGTGTTGTATTGCTTTTATTATGTTTCTATAACAACCTCTAGAGAAAGAATTATTATTAATAGTAGTTATTGCTCTTGAAACTATATTGCCTTTCCAATAAGGTATAATCCAGAAGTTTTTAACTTTTTAAAACTAGCCAGGAAACAAACGTAATAATTGCACAGGTATCTATGGTTTCCTATCCAAAAATCATAAAAGCAATTACAGAGGTTACTACCTGTGCTAAATCCCCCTGATGATTTTACAGAATATTTTTCTTTTCTTTCCAAAACTACAGAATGGTTTTACTTTTTGCCATTTGATAAAGAGTTATGAACTAGCCTTTGGCTTTAACAGACCAAGACCAATTTCTTGAAAAATTTTGAAAAACAGGAGTCTCCATGGACACAGATAATGGCTTATAGTGCATATTTTTATGATTATTTGAGAATATACACACCAGATTTGCTCAATTGTTTGATTATACCCAAATGACACTGACAAGCAGATGAAACATTTTATTTGACAATCACATGAATTAGTGAAATGAAGCTTAAATATATATAAATATATGTTAGCATCATTAATCAAGATTTTGTAAAGTTGATGATTTTTCACTTTTGCTTAGTGTACCTTCTGCAATCATCAGTTAAGGTCTACTTCGGGTTGGAATTCTGTGTTTCAGGAGTTTAGAGGAAAGATGTGGAAGATGTTTGAAATTATTCCATGGGATGAGAAATATTTAATTTTTTTATACAAATAGCACAATTATGGATAATATATGGTGAACTTTACTTGTAAATGTTCACATTCTCTATAAAGAGAAAACAAAAGAACTATTAAGTGATGTAGCTAAGAAGACAGTTTCTATTTTAGCCCATAGTAAATGACACCCTTTTTTTTTTTTTCAATTGAGTTTGACCATCTATTTTGATGTCCTGAGTCATTTTTGACTCCACTGCATTCTTTACAGGGATAGTCATATACTTGAATCAGGAAACGTTATTATTTTCAGGTTGTTCTAAGACACTTAAAATTATACTAGTAAAATTTCATCAGTGGATTTTGTGGAGGTAGCTAGACTTCCTTTCTATATGCTCTGAAAAATGCCTGCTGCTGTTTGGGTACTCATTTGAGATCTTTTCCTGTAAACAGGAGGAATATTTTAGTCTATTTCTTCTGTCCCATGATGTTCTCTATAATAGGAAATCAGAGGGAAGAGATTCATAACATATTTTACTGATTAGAGCTGAACATATAAAGGATTCTTCTTTAGATAAACTAGAGATTATACGGTCATTTCATGAGATAAATCAGTAAATTTCATTTTTCACAAGAGCAGCTAGTGAAATATCTTCTGTTTAACTATTTAACTATTGTGACTGCCACAATAGAAAAAAAATTTTTTTTTCTTTAGAGCCACTGTGTTTTATTATAAAAATAGAACAAAAACTTTGAAAACAAAATGATCCTTTCTAATTTAGTGAAAAATTTGGTATTTTTTATTGTTTTCTGTGTGTGAGTTACATGTAACTTGAAAAATAGTTCTTGTGGCTCCCCAAGTGAAGAGATGTGTGAGTCACATATGCTTCATAAGGCCCTGGGCTCAAGATTAGCGTGAGTTAAATAAACTCACATGACAGTTAATGTGTTAATCAAAGGGAACCAAGAATTGGAATGGTGGTTTGTAGGTAGTACTTATTAGATGTAAAAGAGATTGAAATCATGAGGAAACAACTTTTTAAAAAAATTCACAACTTTATTTTTACTGATGCTATTTTCCAATATTTACAATATCTCATTAATATAGAGAAATGTTTATAATAAAATTTATTCACTTAACTCTTGCAAAACTTAGGCCTACTGAAATGAGCTAAAGATCCAAATAGTCAATTTATCAAAGGGGTGAGGGAAGCAGCTTTTTGTATTCTCCGACAGCTGCTTAGCTTAAAAAAGATAGCAAATTTCACATTGAGAGTTGAGAGTATTAACAGAAAAATTGGATTATATGTGGAAAATAAATATTTTGTAGTTTAGCAAATAAAATTATTTGGTTTGCCAGATTTTAAGCCCCTCTATATGCTTTATATAAAAGTTTATAATGTATTTGAGACTGATGGGCTAGAACACAACTGTTTTATTTTAATCATTATTTAAGAGTTATACATGAAGGATCTACCGTTTTCTAGGCTGTCTACTATGCATTACATCTAAAGTTGTGAACAAGATAACAGGAATTAAATCTCATAGAACTTTCCATCTATTCTGTCTACCAGGAGGCATAAAGAAAAAAAAATAGTGCTAGAAAGTATTTTATTTGCCACGTAAGGGAACAACTGGGATTATATGTGAATGAATATCTAAGCACCTGATGTAAATTTGATGGAAGTTACAAACTGGAAAACTTGCACAAAAATGTTTTAAAATTTAAAACAAATTACCAACATTTGAAAATTGATATTTAAGGCAAAAGTCTGTAATTATGGCCTCTTTTGAAAAGCTGCAGAATATGACAAAATTGGACAAGCACCCATATGATACTGGTCCACTGGGTCTGAGAGGTGGTCACAACCTTTTCCTTTTCTTTTCTTTTTTTTTTTAATTATTATGGGTACATAATAGTTGTATATCAGCCTGAATCTATATAACTCGCCATCACGTGTTTACATATTGAAACTGAGATCAACAATTGACATTTCATTTCCATTCAACCAGCTGAGATATAGTTTACATATAAAAATGTAAATACCACATAGAGGGAAAAAAAACCCAACAACAAAAATAAAACACTTTATTTTATTGAATACAAGGCCCTTTTAAGTATGTGTGATCCTTCTAGGGCAAATGATTTAAGACATTTGGAAAGAAATGACACATACACTGAAATCTAAAGGATAAATAATTAAGTAGTAAGGAAGAGTTTATCAGTCATTTATTTTCTTAGATATTAAATATTTGTGAACGTCTAATGTGGTGGGCATGCAGTACATTGCTTTAGAAATGTACCTGGTCCCTATTTAATGAAGTTTACAGTGCATTAAGGGAAAGATATGTGCCAAGATCAAGGATTTGAAAGAGCATGAAAAAAGGAATTTGAATATGTTCACTGCGTTTGAAGGTAGAGCTTGGGAGTATTTTTTGATACATTATTTTGAAGCAATAGACAGAATCTAAACTTAAAAAGTCCTTATGAGCCACCACGTTAAGAAAATCTCATTTTATCCTAAACATAATCATAAGTGGAAGGCATAGCATATTTTCAGGGGACTAACATAATTGTGTGTGCATGCATGATCCGTGCCTGAATATGCAGATTGGAAAATTAATTAAAGAGGTGGAGCATGAAAGCCTGTAGTCTGATTAGCTTTCCTGATCAATAAAACAAACGAGGGATGATGGTGTCCTCGAATAAGGGTGGTGGAATTGCTAAGGAGTGAACTGAGTAGAAAGTCACATGTTCCTTAACTAAACATGAATATGGAGACATTCACCCATTTTCCTGAGTGCCTAACAGATTCCCTGGAAAAGGAGACATCAGTGACCTTGTTATAAATTGTTTTGTTATAAATAGTATCATATCTTACACATTGTGCCTGGCTCACAGTAAGTCATCTAAAAAATAGCGAGGAAGGATATTGTAGACTCTGGAATCAGACTGAATTTAGAATTCAGACTGTTTATTTGAGTATCTTCCTTTTATTACCTGTATGACATGGAGATACATTATTTAATTTTATTGTGCCTCAATTTCCTCATTCGTAAAATGAGGCAAGGATTAAATGTGGTGATGCATGCAAAGGACATAGAGCAGCCCTTTGCATATACAGGGAGATCAAATTCCAACATGTAGCCTAATTGGTGAGATGGGCAGCGTGTCTCTCTAACCCTGTTCTACAATAATTTATCCAAATGTATAACATAACCCTTCTTCAGCAACCTCAGAGAAATACTAAGTGCCAAAAAATAGCTGGATGTGAAAATAAAAAGACGAATAGTAAAGGCAAAACAGACCATGGGAGATGTAGTAGTTTCCATGAAGAAATTTGTAGTTCTAAGCCTAGTTTACACACAAAAATAGATGGCAAAATATACCATCTGAACTGTAGTTTCTCATGACCTACAGAGAATCAGGGAAATATAAAGAGCCTCAAAAGTAGGATTGCTTTAATCCTTAAAGGTTTGAATAAAGCACAGACAGAAAAGAGAAAAACTACCAGAGAGAAAAAAATAAGAAGAGATCGGCTTGTGCTAATTTGCCTCTTCTTTTAAATATGAAAGGCAATTTAACCAGCAAGCCAGTGAACTAAAGTGCATAAATGGAGCTCATTTTGTTTGTAGTTCATTACTTATTCTAAATAGATGTTCCTTACATAGTAATGAGTCAAATTTATCAAGATACAGCAAAACTTTATTTTGTAAAACTTTATTTTTGTTCATAACCACATAACCTATTCATACTCCAGTCCAAAGTAAAACCTGAATCAAAGGCTTGTGCACTCTTAGTTTATTTCCAACATGATACTAGGAAGCAAGACTGAGGGACATGGAAAATGAAACAGGGAGAGACCAAAAAATAATTCAATAATTAGTTATTTAGGATGATGTTATGTTATGAATGCTAATCTCAAATGCAGTGTGATTAAGAGGTGGGGCCTTTGAGAGACAATTAGGTCATGAGGATTTTGCCCTTAAGAATGGGATTAGTGCCCTTATAAAAGAGAACAAAGGGAACTTTTCTGCCCCTTCTGCTATGTGAAGACACAGCTAGAAGGTGGTGCCATCTATGAAGCAGAGAGTGAGCCCTTACCAGAAACCAAATCTGCTGGCACCTTGATATTGAACTTCTTGGCCTCCAGAACTGTGAGTAATAAATACACATTGTGTGTAAATTACCCAGTCTAAGATATTTTGTTAAAGCAGTTCAAACAAATTAAGACAGAAGGTTTAAGATGAAGTAATCCCCAATTTGGCAACTTGTGATTTAATCCTGCTAGACATGATGTGGAGCGTTTGGAAATGAATCTCAGAACTGTGCAAAGCAGTGGGGGGGAGTACTTGCCCATTGTCGAGCATCCCTGAATGGTCATAAATGGCACTTGCGAGGTGCACATGTGTGAACAGCTGTTGTACCATGTGGAAAAGTTCTATGAGTGTAAGCAAAAGGCCCTGAAGCTAGATGCTAGCAAGGCGAACTTATGGAAAGTGTTGGGAACATGTTCAGAACCAGTCCACTCAACAGTGGCTGCTGAGGCTGTGAGGATTTCAGCGGTACCCCAGAGATGGCCAACACAGTCTCACAGGTAGTACTACTGTGGCAAACTGTTGAATCATAATAATGAAGAATATATATTGAAAATCTTCAGTGATAGTGGAGACTTTCTTCAGTCAATTCAAAGTTCACGTGCTTCTGACACCTAAACAATAATAAATACTTCCCAAACGAGAAAGGCTTTCACTTTGTTTGGAAAATGTTATCATCTAATTATTTTATTCCCAGAAAATCTCTAAAGATTGTCTTTGTTGTAGTAATTGTTGTTGTTTTTATAAAACAGCTAAAAGACATCCTCATATGTGAAAGGGCTCATATATCACTAGGGTTGTATACCACTCTGGAAAAAAATAACTGTCTAAATTGATTTTCCAGCCAAACAAAGCAGAATACAAAAACGAGCTAAAAAATTGTGGAAAGGAAGTTATAAAAGAACAAGCAGTCAACTTTATAAGTAGTGACAAAGAGAGCCATATAAATTCCAATCTTATATATCTAGATAGAGTAGTACACCCCACTCCTTATTTTTTATCTCATTCCACTCATTAATTTTCTTTCTAAAAATGTCTGTTTTTAAAGATGTTTACCATTGTTAGATTAGTCTCCACTAAATTACAAGGGCCATGAGGACAAAAAGTGTATCTTTTCTTTACTACTTTGTAGTCAGGGGCATGTTCCCTTGTGTCAAACCGTATGTGCCCAATGAATTAATTAATTTATTGACTTCCAACTAATGGCAAGGGAAAGTGAAATTGTACTCCTAAGAGCATAAATAAATGCACCATTAACCCAAAGATTCTTTGAATTTGCTTCATTTGTTTTAGATATTCATGCACATTTGAATTTTATTATCCACTATATCCATGTTTGTACTGATTAATAAAAATAATAGTATAATCTGTTTATTTAGAACAGGAGATAAATGTCATTCTCTTGCTCCAGAAATATGGCAAATGTTTACTCTTTAAGAATTCATTCCCTCTAATATGTGTGTATCTATTTAGAAACATAATAAAAGTCTGAAATATACACTTAATATTTTATCAAATTCATATTTTTGAATAATGATATTTCACTAGCAAGCCTTTCAAATTGCTTTGTGAAATTTAATAAGTCAAAATTTCAAGGACCATTCTCCCCTTGAGTATAATAATGAGCTATGTTCTCTTACACTTGAGCATCATGAGACTCTAATTCCTTGCCTAACCGTAAGAAAATTTTTGATAGACTTCAGGTTTTATCAATATGTAAAATAACTCTGCAATTTTGAATTTTTAAGTGTGAGAGTCATCTGGCTTTTGACTGGTAAGGCTTTTCTTCTTTGTTTTCAGGCTATTGTCGATGAGTGGGCCTAACTTAAATTCTGAATTTTAGCACACTCCCACATACCACTCTCCAAAGTGTGTAGCAATTAAAACATACACATATATATGCAAATCAATGAACATCATGTCTAAAATGTACAATCATCCAAATAAGTTAATAATTATAGTATAGAGTATTGCATAACCTCAACCAAAGATATATCTTGCCACTGCTATGTAACACACATGCCCTTACGAACACACACATGTACTTATATTAATATAAAGGAAGTTCAGCCCCTGCTTTCCCTCCCCATACCCTGTGTAACAGGGCTTATCTTAAACCATTTTCTTTACTTCTGCTATGTAATTACTCTCCTAAAAACAGGATATTATTCTTCATTTCTTTTTTTTGAGACAGAGTCTCACTCTGTTGCTCCGGCTAGAGTGCCGTGGCGTCAGCCTAGCTCACAGCAACCTCAAACTCCTGGGCTCAAGGGATCCTCCTGCCTCGGCCTCCCAAATAGCTGGGACTACAGGCATGCGCCACCGTGCCTGGCTAATTTTTTTCTATATATTTTTAGTTGTCCAGCTAATTTCTTTCTATTTTGTTTTAGTAGAGACAGGGTCTTGCTCTTGCTCAGACTGGTCTCAAACTCTTGAGCTCAAACGATCCGCCTGCCTCGGCCTCCCAGAGTGCTAGGATTACAGGCATGAGCCACTGCACCTGGTCCTTTTCTTCTTTTTAAAAGTCAATTTATCCAAACCAGCAGTTGCTTAACATGGACTTTTTAGTCATTATGACTTTTTTTTTAAAACACCAGTGACCTACTAATTATATCCTGAATGTCATTATCTAACTCAATAAGAAAATCATATTGTTATTATGACAAGCAACATAAGTTCAACTAAATTTTGTTGAGCAATAAAAATTTTCTTATAATTCAATATTCCAAATAATAAAATTTAACAAAATATATTTTCTTTTTATTGGATCATTTTAAAACTTTAGAAAGTAATATGTATTGCATTACCATTTGTGCATATGTTATATGTAAAAGTATATTTTTCTTGGTTTAATCAGTTTAATTTTCTTGGTTTAATTTATTTTTTCTGTATTTTTCTATAATCAGCACTATGAATTTGATATTAATAAATTACTATTATATCACAAAACATAAAATCCTGTGTTTTATTAAGAAATAATTACAATCACTCAATGTTTCTATCATGTGTGTTTGTATGCATGAGTGGGTTTTTAGTTATTAAAAATACTCACTGTAAAATTAATCTTGTTCTTAAGAAATATTTTCAGATACTAAGTAAAATCATATTTAGATAATTCCTTCATGACTGATTGAAACACTACTAGAGAAAAATTTGAAGGGCATGTAGAGTCCATTCAAGAAGTTTTTTCTAGCCATTCAATGTACAATCTGATCTCCATATTGTACTTCTACTATTTTCTTTTACTTTATGTATTTTGCATGTTCAAGTAATTTGCTTACATAAAAATAAAATGCTTCTCTCAAAAACAATCATGACCTTAATTGTCATACAGAATAAACATTGAACATGGTGCTGTACAGATTATAAAACTGTAAAACATTCACAGAATAGATTTTCATTTTTATTATCTAAAAGAAGCAGATATTCACTTTTGACAAGTAAATTATTGGAGCCCTATGACAGAATATATGTTATTTCAAGACAGATACACATGCTTCCAGCAGACAGACACTCATAGTGGCAAGGTGACGATTATAAACTTTAAGAAACAAAAATATTCATAGGTGCAAAAAGGTAATTAGCCTAAGTGTATATGTGTAATCAGTGACAGAGCAGAATTGAAATGTGTGTTGTTTCATAGCCCTTATACTTTTCTTACACATGATTCTCTTATTATCATTGTTCAGCATCATCAGTTAAATCTATGAGTACTGTAGTCCTCTGTTAGCTAATATGCAAAATAGTTGACAGACGTGCTTTTGAATGCTATCCTACACAATGAGAAAGAAAAATCACAAATGTTATTTAAAGTTATAGCAATTATTAAAAATATCAAATATATAAATTTGAGGGGAAAGGCAATATGTATCTTATGGGAAGATAAATAATCTCATAGGTAATTAAGATTAAATGAAAGGGTATCTAGAAATTGGGTGTTTAGGTGTTCAGTTATATTACAGGTATAATAGTAAAGAAGCAATAATATAGAAAGTAATATGCTGAAGATGATAATACCATTTTGAAAATGTGGAAAAGCATTTTTTAAAAATTTTTTGCTTAATTAATTTCCATACTGTAGGAGATCCAGTGGAACCTAATTAATTACTCTTCCTCCCTAATGAATTCTATCTAATTAGAATCTCATTTAATAGGCATATTATTCAAATGGGAATATAAATATCATCTTATATCTACTATAGCTGGATAGGAGAATTTACTTCCTATGTAGGGAGAAACGTATTAAAAATATTTTCACAGTGGATTAAAATAATCCTCCTTCTCTCCTCTACCACTTATATTGAATAAACAGATGCAGAATAAGCTCCCATGATGGGTGAATAAATGTAGGGCCTCATGGTGGAAGTGAAGAGATAGACAGTGGAGAATTCCTGCCACAGGGACCCTAGGTATCAAGCATAGAGAAAAAAGAATGGCGTGGATCCACCCAGAGCTACACCAAAAACTTAATAGAAACAATAAGGACTGCATACTTTTAAAGTAGATACTACTTTATCTTCTGAAATAACTGCTTCAGAGGAGAAGTATTCCAAATGAGCCAGCTGAGCTGCTTGAACTAAGAATATACCAAAAGTAGCCAAATCAGATAAATTGTCATTGACAATTTGATAAATATCAGTTGAATGTGATGAATCCTAGAATAAAAGGAAATTGTTTGGCTTAGAACAAGGAGGTTTAAATTTATCAGACATTGAGACTTTTCTATTTAATAAAAAGTATAGCAAACACTTGGCTGCTTACTAAGAGCCAGGAATACCTAATTTTTATACCACCTCTATAATCTAGTTACTACTAAGGTCACCTCTTTTTTGCTTGAAAATCAGAGGTTTAAAGGAGTTAAATACCTTGTCCAAAGTCTTTAGAGCAATAAGGATTGAGGAAGCATTTATTATATAACCCGAGCCAATTGAATTTAAGTACCATGATTTTCATCATCATGTAATATAATTCTTAAGTTCCAATACATTATTGGGTAATGTACTGTAGCTCAATATATTATTGAATAATATATTGACTTTCAATACATTATTCAAAATAATAAGTGTTCCATTCATATTCAATTCCATGCTAAAGATCTAAAGATAAAGCATTGTGATTTATCAAAGTCTTGAACTCGGTATCAGCAGGAGTTCCCAGAAGACTAAGTTGCTTCAGTTAACATTTCTGAGAATCATTTTATTAATATATGATACCCGAAATATATTATCATTATGTTTTTGATCTGCCTGGGGATTTATATTACACCACCATTAATATGAACTAAAATAAAATCTTAAGCCCCACAGCTGACTGAATGGACCCCCTCTTAGCCAAGGGGATCCCAGGAAAACCTTACAGCTGAGTTGCTGTTCATGAGGAGGGAGGTCAGACATGCCTTTGTATGTCCCCTTCCTTTTGGAGTTACTCTTTGTAGCAATAAGACACTAAATCATTACCAGGACCTATGACCATGCAAGACAAAGCTTAAACCACACCAGCACCACGTAAATTTACTTAACAGTTCGCTCGAGTCTAGGTAATGTCTGTCTGTCAGTTGGTTTGTCTCTCATTAACAGACTTTCTTATCTTAACTCCTGAAACCAATGTAGGCCTTCCATGTATTTATTTATGATTTTATGTGTAATTCCTGTCTCCATGAATGTATAAAACCAGATTGCAATCCAGCTGTCTTGGTCACATTTTCTCAAGACTTCTTGAAGCCATGTGCTCTGGGCCAGTCACACACATTTTGCTCAGAATAAACCTCTTCAAATGATTTTACAGAGTTTGGTTTTTTTTCCCCATGAATATGATTTTCTCCAAAGTGAGAAAAAAATAATTTTACCCTATGTCTATCACATAATCATAAGATAGCCCTAGTAGAATGTGTGTGGAATCAATGTATGCACTCATGAATAAATTAATGTAATAATGGGAGTAATAATAGCCAATCTAGAGACATCTATTAATTTTAAAAGTATGTATAAAATAAATGATCATATCTTTAAATAATATGCAAATATATTTTGCATACAATTCCAAAAGGACTTAATTAACATTTTAACAAGCAAAAATGAAACACAGCATTTGTATATTTCCAAAGTGTATTTTAAAGAAAACTGCGTTCAAAGATGTACATAAATATTCATATATTTATAAGTTTACATAAATTGAGTCATAGGACTTCATATTTTCACTTTATTAATATTAACATGTCTTAATTACCCTTGTATAAAACTATTAATAATTATTAATTCTACCCAATTTGCTCCCCAGAAATTTACAGAAATACAGCAAACCTTTTAAAAGCAACTCATTTTAATACCACACTATGCTAGAGTATAGAAAAAGAAGGGAAACTTCTAAATTAGCTTTTTGATGAGAGTATAAAGTCCTTTTCTAAAATTGACAAAAAAGGAAGACATATACCCATGAATCTGAAACTATTCAAAGGATCTGACTCCAGATTTAAATAATTTATTCAATTTCAAAGTTGAGAATGATCTCTCAGGTTACAGAAACCCCAAAGGAAGGGGATCAGTTCTTCTAAGTTAAAAGTTAAAGTCTTGATTACATAGGCAGAAAACAAAGAAATCGTTAGGAATATAACATTTTCTACACAAGGCTGGTTTATAAGTTACAATTTAAGTAGTTACAGTCTGTTTTCCTTTCAATAAGGCTTGTTTTCATTTTTTCCACTTTAAAAAAGTAAATTTAACATTCCATCTTAAGACAATGTAATAGTCATAATAGTCATGAAGTCTTTTTATGAGAAGAGAAAAAGGAAAATTAATGTATAATGAAGATCAACAATGAAGAGGGAAACAGTCTTCCCTGGTGCCCTTTAATCACTTAAAACATTTTACAAAACAATGTAGGTAAGAGAGAAGACTAATCTATAATCAGAGAAACAAAATTGCAGCTGCCGAGTTTACAGCTGCCTAAGTTATAGCTGCCTATCACATGACTCAGGCCCCATAATCACATTGCTTTAAGGCTCAAAATAATTCCATGTTCCAATAGCTTAGATTTTAAATTACTTTTCATACACCAAATTCATTTATGAATATCGATTTGGAGATATTAAATGAAAAATAATAAGCAGAATGCACTAGCATAAAGAATATAAAATTCTAAAATTATGACTGAATAGTTTCCATCAACTCAGAAATCTAAGAGTTCCAATAATTGTAACTGTATTAATGTAATCAATCATAATAATATGATGAGAAAAAAAGGCTCATGACAATCTTTATAAGTTATAAAAAACAAAAAATAATCATTTATAACAAAAGCAGTAAAATAAATAATAATCGATGGAATAATTGACAGATATACTTTTAACCAAGGTCCTCTATCTTATTTAAGGAACATTCAAAAAAGCTTTTATGCTAAAGTTGACTATATCTCTTTCCACTACTATTTACAATAATGTAGGAGACATTAGCCAATGCATTTAGATAGGAGAAAAAAATTTAGCCATAGGCCGGGCGCGGTGGCTCACGCCTGTAATCCTAGCTCTCTGGGAGGCCGAGGCGGGCGGATTGTTTGAGCTCAGGAGTTCGAGACCAGCTTGAGCAAGAGCGAGACCCCGTCTCTACCAAAAATAGAAAGAAATTAA
>CAUYSK010007604.1:0-20934 GCA_963575035.1 Avahi laniger | reverse complement strand
GGGTATATGCATGCACAAAGAGTGCAATGTGCACCACCCAAATGATGGACATAATTGAAACTCGGACTTAGGGAGGGAGGGGGGGCAAGGGCAACATATGTAACAGAAACATCTGTACCCCCATAATATGCTGAAATAAATTTAAAAAAATTAAAAAAAAATCCTCCTTTTCCATTCAATTCGGTATGCATTCAGTCTCTGACTTCTGATGTTTCAACATACGATTTTTTGACTTTGTGATGATGCAAAAGCGATACACATTTAGCAGAAGCCATACTTCAAGTATCCATACAACCATTCTGTTTTGCACTTTCAGTACAGTATTCAATAAATTACATGAGATAGTCAACACTTTGTTATAAAATAAGCTTTGTGTTAGATGATTTTGCCCAACTGTAGGCTGAGTGTTCTGAGCATGTTTAAGATAGGCTAGACTAAGCTATGACGCTTGGTAGGTTAGGTGTATTATAAGTTTTTTTCAGTATTTTCAGCTTACAATGGGTTCATAGGGACATAAGTCCATCATGAGTTTAGGAGCATCTGTATGTAATTCAGCACACTCCAGGTTTTCCTTTAGAATTGGGACAACCAAGGGTTTGGTGCACTGTTCATGTCTAATCATGAGGCAACATCAGACAAACCCTAGTTCAGGGATAGTCTACAAAGTAACTAGTTTGTAAACCTCAAAGATGTCAGGGTCATTGAACTCAACAAAAGACTGAGGAATTGTTACACACTGGAGTCTAAAGAGACACAGAAACTACATACAGTATGTGATTCTGAGTTGGTACAATTGGCAAAACTAGAGTGGGTTCTGAAGATTAGATTGTAGTAATGTAGTTAATGCTTTTGATGGTTGCATTTTGATTATGTAGAAGAATGATCTTGTTTATAGGAAATACACACTGAAGTATTAGGAGGTAGTGAGGTGGCATATTGGCAAACTTATTCTTAAATGCCGTAGAGAGTAAAAGTTTGATGAGCTACATTTATAACTTTTCTGCAGTTTGAGATATAATTCCTTTTCACTAAAGAGTTGTTGGTGAGTCCCTTTTAGAAAGGTGCTTGTTTGAGGACATGCTGAAATTTGGGGGAAAGGCAGCTTTGAGCCTAGAACCCTGGCCTAGAAGTCAAGAGACCTGAGTCTTGGTCCCTGTTGGTCGTGACATGTTACATGGGTTTGTGCTAGTTGCTTTGCTTCTGTGGGTTTTAGTTTTGTCATCTGTAGAATTAAGGGATTAGGATGGTCTCTAGGGCCCCTTCCAACTCTAATATTTTCACTGCCCTCAGGAACATTACATGAAATTAGCACATTTGCACATATATGAAGACTCATTATGGATTATTTGTTTCCCTGTTACTAGAGAACTATTTTAGTGCAGTTTACATGGGAAAACTCTGGATAATCATTATTGAGATATAAAGAGATGGGTAAGAACTTGAGATTAAAAACTAGCAAATTGATTAACTTTAATGTTAAAAGCCCAAAATTAAACCCTTGAGGAAAATGACTGTATTTTCTCTGTTCTGAGAGTAAAGTTGGAACTTCCTAATGCTGTACGAGAGCAGTCATCTATCTCAAGGATTAGATTATTCATGTGAGTTTGACTGAAGGGACTTTTTACCTAGTGACTAGAATGAATGTTAATGGTGCCATTTTAGCAGGGGGAAAAATGTGTAATGAAAAATGTAGTTTCAGAGATCAGAGAATATTTGAATAGAACTGACTAAAAGCAATTCTGAAAAAGAAAGAACTTGGTACAATATGTTTTATAGAAGAAAAAGCTTTGCTGCACAGCTAAAGAAAATAAAGCAAAAACAACACATTTCCCTAGTCAATATCTAAATTGCCACTGAACACAGATGAGGCTTACAAAGTAGAGAGTAATACCTACAGAATTCACCTTGGCCATGAGGATTTATCTTGAGTTAGTAACTTAAGTTTAGGGCACTGTTGTTTGTTGCTTCAGTAGAGATATGAAAATGTTTTGTTTGGGGGCTTGTTTGAAATTTTCCTTCTCTTTTCAGTCTAGCTAAACCTATCCTAAAAATTTACATTTTTTTTCCATTAAATCAATTCTGTTTCTGTTCCGTGGGTGAAGCCGATACTTTAAAAAGAAAACGAAAAAAATATCAGTGTAGACCTTTCCCACAAGTTAATTTTTA
Organism: Avahi laniger; assembly: GCA_963575035.1. NCBI lineage: Eukaryota > Metazoa > Chordata > Mammalia > Primates > Indriidae > Avahi > Avahi laniger. Next base: position 18,768 of record CAUYSK010007604.1, on the reverse strand, counting down.
CTGCAGGGCCATGCAGGAATGTAAAAATATTTGATGTTATATTTCAGACCAGTGAAAATACAATTATTGATGGTAATGCTAGGTTATAACTGTTGCCAAAATGTTCATCCACTTAATGAGCCATTCTGTCTATGATAACTTTTTTTTTTTTTTTTTTTTTGAAACAAGAGTCTGGCTCTGTTGCCTAGGCTAGAGTGCCGTGGTGTCAGCCTAGCTCACAGCAACCTGCAACTCCTGGGCTCAAGCGATCCTCCTGCCTCAGCTTCCCGAGTAGCTGGGACTACAGACATGTGCTACCACACCTGGCTACATTTTTCTATTTTTAGTAGAGAAGGGGTCTTGCTCTTGCTCAGGCTGGTCTTGAATTCCTCAGTTCAAGCAATCCTGCCTTGGCCTCCCAGAGTGCTAGGATTACAGGTATGAGCCACCCGGCCCACCATTTTGCTAAAGTTTTCAAGCATCCTTTCAGCACAGCCCTAATCATTTACCAAAGTATTGATAAAAGTGATAATCTTCAGGAGTGTTGTAAATTCATTCTTTCTTTGGTTCAAAGGGAGCTATGAAGAAAAGACATTTGTGATTCTCTGTCCACTCTGACATAACTGCTAGGAAGAGTCATTTAATTGTTGCCACCAAGAAAGTATAAGACAGAAGTAGTTGTAAAAAGGCCAGAGTTTCATAGTTACATTAGGAGTGTTTCTGGTTATTCCAACAGGACAGAATTTAGCACTCAAGAACTGGTAAATGTTCCTCTAACATCGTAGAATTTAATGCTTACCTGTAAGAAGGTAATTGGAAAATATTTTGGCTTTCATGGTTTGTAACTTTAGCAGGAAAGTGTTTCCCCATTAAGTCAGATGCTGGCATTGGGCCAAGTTGTATTGTATTTACTGAAAGATGTACTTCCTATTTTGGTCGTTTTTAACATAAATGGGTGAATTTTTTCAAATATCTTTTCTGCCTCCTTGGAGGTGATCGTATGATTTTCGCTCATTAGCGTTATCAATAAGAGGATCATATCAATGAATTTCCTTATATTGAACCTCCTTTATTGGAATAAACTGCTTGGTTATGTCATATTCTTTTCATGGAGGGCAACAGGTTTGCACCTTTGCTTACATGTACAAGAGTTAAAATCTGTGCTTGGGTAGGTGCTTTGAGATCATTGGGATAAAGATGTGTGAAAGCAGAATAATTATGAAAATGTCTTCTTTTATATAACACTTTGTACTTCTTAAATTGCTTTCACTGCTGTCATATCAACCCTCTTCACACTTCTGTAGGAGAGATAAGGCACAATTATTTCTCTGTTACGCGGATGGGGAAACTGATACCTAGGCAGGGTAGTGGCCTGTGCACAGGTATGACAGTCACCATGTGAGTGATAATTAGGACTAAAGTGGAGGAATTTTCATTTGAAATAGGCAGTAAGAGACGAAAATCTTCATAGGAACTGTAGGTTTTGTATCAGTGAGAAGATTCCTGCTTTTGTGTTGGATAGATTGACAGTGTTAGAAGAAGAGATACTCATGGGAGGAAAGCCCCAGGGAGAAGGAAGATGGAAAGGCCTCTGGCCTATGTTGAACCTCCATTTCCTTTGGTGTAGTTGTGTATGTTGTGAGATCATAGATCGAAAAGAAAGAGGACTTCTTCCTCCTCATCTCAAGAGAGGAAATTGAGGGTGCTGTAGGAGCTGACATCAGAGTAAAACCATGCCAAACTGAGTTTGCATAAGGACTTTCATGCCAGGTGGTCTTAGCTTCTGAGTGAGGTAGGAAGTAAGGTTAGGCATTGCCAAGACTACAAGTGATCAGGGGCTTGGCAAGGATGAAGAAAGTCTGAAACAGCTGTTTTGTGCTTGAAAGTCAACTAGAGACAAGTCAAAGGATGGGCTCCACTCCTTGAGAGCAGGGACTTTGTTCCCTGCTGTATCCCATCACCTAGTACACACATTGCATGTAGTAGGTGCTCAGTAAATATTTGTAAATCAGGCAGATGTAATTCCCTGAGACTGGCTAATTCTGTGCTGTCCCCATAATAGTCTTCACCTTCTCCTCACTTTTCCATTAATTTCTCTGTGTTTGAATACGTGGATGAAGGAAAGAATCTCACTAAACTATCAGCCTCTTTAAGAGCATCAGGAAACATACCTCATTTATCAATTTTAGAAGTTGCAGTTGAAATTTCAGCTGTGGCACTAATAACTGGGTGACTTAGAGCATGTCCTTTAACTTCTCAGTCTTATTTTACTCTTTGGTGACACAGGGACCATGCCTTTTGAGTGTTGAAATGACTTTATCAACTAAATTAACTGTGTAACCCTAAGAGAATTTTTTTGTGCCCCAATATGGGGTAGAGAATAAAGCATTGAAATAAATGACTTTGGGTTATAGGCTAGATACCTATGTACATAAGGTAACTTCGTGGAGCCTTTTTAAAAAAAAAATTGTGGTAAAATATACATAACATAAAATTGACCATCTTAACTATTTTAAATATACTGTTTGGTAATGTTAATAAGTATGTTCACATTGTACAACCAATCTCCACAACTTTTTTCATCTTGCAAACCTGAAACTCTGTACCCACTAAATAACCCTGCATTCTCCCCTCCCCTCACCCCCTGGCAACCACGATTCTGTTTTTTGTCTCTGTGAATTTGACTACTCTAGGTACTTCATGTAAGTGGAATCATACAGAATTTGTCTTTATTTTATTTCATTTTTTAGAGACAAAGTCTCGCTCTGTTTCCCAGGCTGGAGTGGAGTGGTGCTGTCATTACTCACTGCAGTCTCCAACTCTTGGGCTCAGGCAGTCCTCCCACCTCAGCTTCCCAAGTAGCCAGGGCCACACTACAGCTGCATGCCACCACACCCAGCTAATTTTTAACTATTTTGTAGAGATGGGGTCTCAATATGTTGTCTCAGACTTCTGGGCCCAGGCAGTCCTCTTACCTCGGCCTCCCAAGGTGCTGGGATAACAGGCATGAGCCACTGCACCTGGTCAGTATTTGTCTTTTTATGACTGGCTTGTTTCACTTACAGTGTCTTCAGGGGGCTTGGCACGGTGGCTCATGGCTGTAATCCTAGCACTTTGGGAAGCCGAGTCAGGAGGATCACTTGAGGCCAGGATTTTGAGACCAGCCTGGTCAAGAGTGAGACCCTATTTCTACAAAAAAAAAAAAAAAAATAGAAAAATTAGCCGAGCATGGTGGCATGTGCCTGTAGTCCCAGCAACTTGGGTGGGTGAGGCAGGAGGATCACTTGAGCTCAGGAGTTTAAGGTTGCTGTAAGCAATGATGACACCATTGCACTCTAGCCTGAGCAACAGAGCAAGGCCCTGTCTAAAAAAAAAAAAAAAATTCTCAAGTTTCATCCATGGTGTAGTATGTATTCTGACTTTCCTTTTTAAAGGTGGAGTAATATTCCATTCTTTATATACACACGACATTTTGTTCATCAGTTCTTCTGTTAGTGGACACTTAACTTGGGTTGCTTCCACCTCTTGGCTATTATGGATAATGCTGCCGTGAACATAGGTGTACAAGTATCTGTTTGAGTCCCTGCTTTCACTTCTTTTGGTTATGTACCTAGAAGTGGCATTGCTGGAGCATATGGTAATTCTGTGTTTAATTTTTTTGAGGGACCACCATATCGTTTTCCAAAGTGGCTGCACCTTTTTACATTCCCACCAGCCGTGTGTAAGGGCTCCAGTTTCTCCACGTCCTCACCAACACTTATTTACTTCTTCCTTCCTTTCTTCCTGCCTGTCTCCCTCCCTCCCTCTCTTTTCTTCCTTTCTTCCTTTCTTTTTTGATAGTAGCCACCCTAATGGGTAGAGGTGGAGAGCTTATTTTGATAGTTCTTGTACCCTGTGTGTTTGATGTACCATCAGTTAGCAGTGGGTGTTTGGCAGCTAAAGTGAGAGTGACTCAATAAATACCATGTTAAGTGCTTTCTGGGATAAAAATATGGTTAAGACACAATCTTTACCTCAGAGGGAGACTTTGATAAATACAGTAGGGAGCTTACAACTTAGAAGTCTGTGTGTGTGTTTCCCAAGTGTGCCCTTTGTTCATAGAGGTGCCCTTTGTTCGTAGAAAATTATAAAAGTATATGCATCTTAAACCAGATGGTCACATAGGATCACCATTGTTAATGAATTTATGATTAATGACATTAAACATGGAAAGTTAAAGAATGTTTTTTTTTATTGCCTAGATTTTTAACTGACTTTTAAAAGTCACATAATAAATTTTCCAACTATTGTTAATACTAGACTTCATAAATATTCTGATACTCATCATAATCCTGCAGGTGAGTCTGGGAAGATTTCCATTTCTCTCAGCTTGGGGATTTCAGCAGCTGTCCATTAGTAGTATTTATCTCATTTATAAGTCTCGTAGGTGACAGGGCTTATAGCCTTCCTGAGGGTGGGAAAGGTGGGCATTGCCCTCAAGTTCTCCAGTATAATTTAATAGAGGCAGGGGAGAGGGTAGGACCCAGATGGTAGTATGTACTGAGACGGTAGGGGAAGGCCCTGCCTGCTTCATCTATGGGGGATGGAAAGATACTTTCTTCCCTAAGTGCTCTCAGAGAGAATTTTCTCATAGAAAGCATTCTTTTCTTTGTTCATGGAATTTTTTTTAAAAAACGTTTTAGGTGAAACTACCAAATTACTTTGTGGTGTTCAAATTTTTTATGAGAGGCTGTAGCTGAAGAAAAGCATATTGATTGTGGATTAGTTACTCCTAATAGCAATAATCAAGAATACTTTACCTGTGTAAAAAATACTTTATCGAAATATACATACAGCCAAGTATACATATCCTAATTGTTCAGCTCAATATTTTCAGAAACTGAACATGCCAGGTAATTAGTACTCAGATCAAGAAACAGAACATGATTGGCACCCCAGAAGCCTCCTTTGCACTTTTGGTCACTGCTCATCTCTCACTTGCCAGAGTAGCTTCATCGTGACATGTAGATGAGTTGGCTTAGTTTTGCACTTTATATTGGGTTATTAAGTATGAAATGTCCAGTTTCCTTAAGTACTAAATTTGACAGTTGATATCTCTGACATTTCACTTTTACACTTCTTGTTTTTATTGTGAAGGTGCAACATCAGTCTTGAAAATGCACGTTTTGGCTTGTGATTATCTGTCAAATTTATTTAGAGTAGTTTTTGTGAAACCATGGATAAGTCAGAAATTCATATTATTTTTGAATATGAGTCCCATTGTGGAACCAGTGCAGTGCAGACAGCCAGAAATATCAATGAAATGTTTGGGAAGGATGTGGCTAATAAATGCACAGTATGTTGATGGTTTGAGAAGTTCTGTCCTGGTGATTTTAATCTTGAAAATGAGCCACGTGGGCATCCCGAGACCAAAGGGGGATAATGATGAGCTGAAAGCTGTAGTGGAAGCAAATCCATCTCAACCTATGTGTGAATTACCAGCAAGGTTTGATGTTTCCATTACAACAATATTGGACTATTAGAAACAAATCAGCAAGGTAAAGAAACCAGATAGATGCATTATCACGTGAATTAAACGAGCGTCAGAAGAGAAATCATCTCAAAACTTGCCTTTCTTCACTATCATGACATAAAGGCAAACCATTTCTACACTACATTGTTACGTGTTTTGACAGTCTCAAAGATTTGGCACAATGGTTGGTTCAAGACGAAGTGCCGAAATACAGTCCAAAAGTGAATAGTCCATCAAAAAAAAGCTAATGTCTGTTTGGTGGTCCAGCGCTGGTATTATCCACTGCAGCTTCATGAAACATCAGTCATTTACAGCAGATGTCTACTGCAGCCAGTTGGACAAAATGACGAGGATGCTTGTGATTAAGCAGCCAAGATTGGTCATTAGAGACAGGCCAGTCCTCTTGCAAGACAACACTTGACCACATGTTGCATAAACGATGCTGCTCAGACTACAAAGGCTGAACTTAGAAACTCTCTGTCATCCACCATATTCACCAGACCTTGCACCAAGTGACTGTCACTTCTTCCAGGCTTTGGATGACTTCTTGCAAGGAAAAATATTAAATTCTCAACAAACCATGGGAAACGCCTTTCACGATTTCATCGTCACTTGCTCTCCAGGTTTCTTTGCTGCTGGCATCAACAAACTACCATTAAGATGACAAAACTGTGTCAATTATTTAGGCATATACTTTGATTGTACTGCTTCTTTGAGATATAATAAAATACGTTTTTGATTCAAAATCAGACATTTCATATTTAATGACCTAATGTAAAGGGGAATTATATAGTGTATATTCTTTTGTGTCTGGTTTCTTTTATTTCTTTTTTTTCTTTTTTCTTTTTTTTTTTTTTGAGACAGTCTCACTGTGTTGCCCAGGCTAGAGTGCTGTGGCGTCATCTTAGCTCACAGCAACCTCAAACTCCTGGGCTCAAGTGATCCTCCTCCCTCAGCCTCCCCAGTAGCTGGGACTGCAGGCATGCACCACCATGCCCGGCTAGTTTTTTCTATATATTTTTAGTTGTCCAATTAATTTCTTTTTTTTATTTTTAGTAAAGATGGAGTCTCGCTCTTGCTCAGGCTGGTTTCCAACTCCTGAGCTCAAACAATCTGCCCGCCTCGGCCTCCCGCGCCGGCCTCTTTTTTTTCTTTTCTTTCTTTCCCTCCCTCCTTCTCTCCCTCCCTCCTTCCCTCCTTCCTTTTGCCCAGGCTGGAGTGCAGCAACATGATCATAGCTCACAGTAGCCTCAAATTCCTGGACTCAAGTGATCCTCCTGCCTTAGCTTCCTGAATAGTTGGGACTACAGGTGCACACCACCACACCTGGCTCTTTTTTTTTTATTATTATTTTTTGTGGAGACAGACTCACTAGATTGCCCAGGCTGGTCTTGAATTCCTAGCCTCCAGCGATCCTCCTGCCTGGACCTCCCAAAGTCTGGCATTATAGGCATGAGGCACCACACCCAACCTAAAATTACTTTACTTTTAAAAGACTACTTCTACCTGTGAAATCATAACAAAAGAAAGAAAGAAAAAAAGACTACTAACAACCTACAGAAGGACTTTCCTCATTTTTGTGTAATTGATCCCATGGCTTTGCAGTGCTATTAACGCTTCATATTCTTTCCATTTCTTTCCCAGACCAGATGACACATGAAAAGTTTTCCATTATCTTGTTTTACCTCATTCCGTTGCTGTATTACTAATCTGTTGCTGCAAAACAGCTTCTCTGCAACACAGTGACTTAAAGCAACAATGAACATTTGTTATTAACACTCACAGTTTCCGAGGATCAGGAGTTGAGGAGTGGGCCTAGCTGGACAGTTACGGCTCAGGGTCTCATGAGATTGCAGCCAAGATTTCAGCTATGGCTGCAGACATCTGAGGGCTTGCCTGGGGCTAGTAGATCTGCTTCCAAGTCAGCTCCCTCACATGGCTGGCAAGTTGATGCTGGTGGTTGTTGTTGGAAATGTAGGGGTTAGGCCTCATTTCCTCCTCACAGAGATTTTTCCATAGGCCTCTTGAGTGTCATCTCTCCAAGAGAAAGAACCAGGCACAAACAATCCTTTTTATGACCTAAACTGAGAAGACAAGTAGCCATCACTTCCACCCCATTCCGTTTGTTGGAACAGAAGCAAGCCACTCCACATTCCAAGGGGAAGGGAATTAAGCTTTTAGAGGTTGGAAAAGTCATCTACTGTATAGACTTTGATGTAATGGAATTGTGGCCAGCACTACATAATCACATTGTTGGCTCTTAAAAACTCTCTTAAACTGAATAGGGTTGCCATGGTTTTAGTGTCCCCTCCAAAACTCATGTTGAAATTTAATTGCCATTGTGACAATCTTAATAGGTGGGACCATTGAGAGGTGATTAGGTCATGAGGGTTCTGCCCTTATGAATGAATTCCTTATAGCAACAGTGAGATGTTGTGAAAGCAGGTTGGGCAGAGTGCAGGGGTGCATGCCTGTAGCCCCAGCTACTTGGGATGCTGAGGTGGGAGGATCCCTTGAGCCTAGGAATTTCTTGCACTCTTTGCCCTTGCTTGTCCTTCTGCCACTGGATGATGTAGCAAGAAGGCCCTCAGCAGATGTGGGCCCCTTGACTTCGGATTTCCCAATCTACAAAACTGCAAGAAATACATTTTTTTTGTAAATTTACCCAGTTTGTAGTATTCTGTTACAGCAGCAGGGACTAAGACACAAGGGGTTTTAATGGGGTAAATAGTTGGAAACTTAATGTCAACTACCCTGAGTGGATACTATGTTGCTGGTTATAGCAAAGCCATGTTAAAAGGTAAGCCTGTTGCTACAGGGTAAGGCTAGGTAGTATTTATTTACATATTGTATTTATAAGTAGCAACATTTTAAAGGGATAAGTACACTGAAGCTAAATATTAAAAGTTCTGTCTTCTGTAACCATTTGATTGCTGTTTAATCCTAATAAATCTCACCTGTTCTTTAAAAATGTGCTAATAATTCTTTGGGTTTTGAATCTCTAATATAAGTATGTATATATATCTAAATTTTAAAAATATACATGCATGCATTCTGGCTAGATCTCCAAGGCTCAACAGAGCTAGAAAGTGATACAACTCAAGTTATCAGACATACCAGAAGTATACACTTGATGGGCTTGGTTGGGATACAGTGATCCTCCATCCTTGGAGTGCTGCCTGGTGGCCCCTATGCTTTCCCCTCTGACAGGAGAGCTCTGCCTAATCCTTTGCTGAGGAAGTGAGTTCTCTTTGCCCTTCTCCTGTCATCTCCAAACATGGGCTGAACCCCTCACAGCACGAATACCGAGTTCTTCTTTAGCACAGCCACAGGGAGGGCCCTGTTAACACTGGAATGGGTTCCAGGGGTTGGAACTCACTCTTCATCCAGGAGAGCCCTGTTATGTGAAGTCCTTTATTTGCAGCTCAGGGTTTCAGACCTTTCTGGATTTCTTTTTTAACTTCTTTAGGGCAAAAAACTTGACCTGAACTGCTGTGAGCCTTTTTATAATCTTTATTTTTCCCATGATTATTTCCATATTTGCTGCAGAAATGTCAGTGTTGGATTGCTGGGTGTGGCACCAGACCTTGCTAGGGATGTATGATGAGTATGTATACACTGTATTACCTTTCTAAAACCTGAAAGGTACTGAATTCTGAAACACCACCTGTTCCAGGGGTTAACGAATCTGTACTTTTCCTGAACTTAGTACAATTTGTAAAGCCCAAATAAACAATATAATTTGATAATCATGTCGGTTTTTTTATTGTAGGAAATCTGTAAAATACAGAAAGGCACACATGAAAAGGATTCACCTATGATGCTGCTACCTAGGGTTATCTGCTGTCAACATTGTAGCCTTTTTCCCTAGTAAAATTGAGATTACCTTATATACATCGTGTAGTTTGGTGTTCTGATTCTTTCATCTAACACAGTATAAGCATTTTCCAGGCCACTAAACATTCTTTGAAAACAATCAAAATTTTAAAACCATCTCATCACTCATACATTAAAAGACAGTGTATTTAAATACTAAAATAAAAATGATTAACTTTTTAAAATAAACTTTTTATTTTAAAATAGTTTTAGTTTTACAGAAAATTATGAAGATAGGGCTTTGCTATATACTCTGCCCCCAAAATGATACAACTCAAGTTATCAGACATACCAGAAGTATACACTTGATGGGCTACATTCCCTAGTATTAATGTCTCCATATGGTACATTTGTCACATTTAATGAATCACTACTGATACATTATTGTTAACTAAAGCTCATACTTTATTCATTCACATTTCTGAGTTTTTACCTAAGATCCTGTTTCTTTCTGTTCCAGGATCCCATCTAAGATACCACATTACATTTAATTGTCATGGCTCCTGTGTCCTGTGATGGTTCTTAGACTTTCTTCATTTTTGATGACTGTAACCATTTTGGGGAAAAATGGTTAGATTTTTTTTTTTTTTTTTTTTGGGACAGAGGGTCTCACTTTGTTGCCCTGGCTAGAGTGAGGGCCATGGCGTCAGCCTAGCTCACAGCAACCTCAAACTCCTGGGCTCAAACAATCCTACTACCTCAGCCTCCCAAGTAGCTGGGACTACAGGCATGCGCCACCATGCCCGGCTAATTTTTTCTATATATTTTTAGTTGTCCAATTAATTTCTTTTTTTTATTTTTAGTAGAGATGGGGGTCTCGCTCTTGCTCAGGTTGGTTTCGAACTCCTGAGCTCAAACAATCCGCCCGCCTCGGCCTCCCAGAGAGCTAGGATTATAGGCGTGAGCCACTGCGCCCAGCCTTAGATATTTTGTAGATTGTTCCTCATCTGGGTTTTGTTTTTTTTTAATGTTTTTCTCATGATTAGACTGAGGTTATGAGTTTTGGGGGAGGAAGACCACAAAGATAAAATGCCATTCTCATCATATCCTTTCAAAGATACATACTATCAACACTGCTGATGTTGAACTTGATCACCTGCTGAGGTAGTGTTTGTCAAGTGTCTCCATTATGAAGTAACTTTTTTCTACCCTTTCCATAATGTAAATTTTCCTAAGCAAGCCGTTAAATGTATCCCACACTGAAGGAGTGGGGAGTGAACCTTTACCTCCTTGGAGGTAGAGTATCTACATGAGTTATTTGGCCTTCTTCTACTTGGAAGATTTGTCTCTTCTCCCCATTTGTGTATATGAGTATGGACTTCTGGATATTAATTTTACATTTGGGTTACATTCTCAATAGTACTTTGTTTTTGGTGCTCAAATTGTTCCAGCTTTCATCACCTCAACATGAAACCCTATACCTTTTAGCTGTTATCTATCTCTCTCCCTTTTCCCCACCACTAAGCAACTGCTAATCTACTTTCTGTCTGTATCAATTTGCCTATTCTGGACATTTCGAATAAATGGCATCATATATGTGACTTCTTTTACTTAGCATAATGTTTTCAAGGTTCATCCAGGTTGAGGTATTTATCAGTGCTTTGTTCGATTTTTATGGCATTGTAAAAATTAAGCATTGTATAGATAGACTACACCTTGTTTATCTATTCATCAGTTGATGGATCTTTGGGTTGTTTTCAGCTTTTGACTATTATCAATAATGCTGCTATGAACATTTGTGTACAAGTTCTGTGGTCATAGTTTTCATTTGGAGAACAAGAAAAATCTAGCGAGAATCTGGGATATAAAGAACTGGGGGAGGAGGTAGGGAAGGGAGGAAATGCACCCGACCCAGGAAGGGGCCATACTTGGAGCTGGAAGAGGAGTCTTGAGTATCCCAGGATCAGAGATGGCATTGGGGAAAGGGAGCACAGGGGAAAGGAAGGGGGCATCTAGAGGGAAGGTAGAAGGGGAAAGGAAAATGCTGGTGAGGGGACGGGGAGGGAAGAGGGCGACAGCAACAACGTGATGTGCAGCAAAGCAAAGAGCTGGAGTGGGGCCAGGTAGGAGGAGCTGGGGCCTGTTGGGTCTCAGGATGGTCCCCCACTCACTCACTTGGGTCTTTGGGTCTCCCTAGGGTGGTACTGACCCGGGGACAGAGTCACTCCTGTTTCCTGAGCAGCACCAGGCTGGGCGATGTGTCCTTTTTGTCATTGTTGTTGGAGGTTGGGGTCATTGAGGGCGGGGGTTGGGGAATGAAAGAGAGGCTTATGGGCTATGACTCTCAATAATAATTCTTTCAGCTTTTTGGAGGAGGTTAGGATCTGTGGCAGACGGAAGGCGGGCTGGCTGGCAGTGACTCTTGTTGCTTGGTGGAGGAATGTCCTGCCCTTCTGGCCTTTGTTGCCTCAGCCACTCCCTCACTGCCCCCAACCCATACCTTGCCTCTTCCCCTGCCCAAAGTGACCCTAATTTTTCTTTTTTTGCCTGTGCTTTGGAGTCATGTATGTAAGAGTCCATTGCCAAATTTTCAGGCTCGTGAAGATTTACCCCTGTGTTTTCTTCAAAGAGTTTTATAGTTTTAGCTATTTAGATGTTTGATCATTTTCTGCTGTGTGGTATAAGGATCCCAACTTCATTCTTCTGCACATGGCTGTCTAGTTGTCCTAGTTCCCCACTGGTCTTGGCATCCTTGTCAAAAATCAGTTGATTGATTTCCGTATTTTCAATTCTGTTCCATCAGTCTGTATCTCTTTCTTTGTGCCAGTACCACACTGTCTTGATGACTTTTTTGATTATTTACTTTGCAAAAGTCTTGGAACTTGGCACTGTGAGTCCTATAACTTTGTTCTTTTTTCGCAAGATTGTTTTGGCTGTTCTGGTTTCCTTGAGTTTCTGTATGAATTTTAGGATCAACTTGGTGATTTCTACAAATTGATCTACAGATTCAACACAATCTCTAACAGAATCCCAGCTGGCTTCTTTGTAAATGTCATCTGGGCTAGAGTGCTGTGACGTCAGCCTAACTCACAGCAACCTCAAACTCCTGGGCTCAAATGATCCTCCTGCCTCAGCCTCCTGAGTAGCTGGGACTACAGGTGCACACCATGTCACTTGGCTAATTTTTTCAATATTTTGTAGAGATGGGGGTCTCGCTCTTGCTCAGGCTGGTCTTGAACTCCTGACCTCAAGCTGTCCTCACCCCTCGGCCTCCCAGAATTTTAGGATTATAGGTATGAACTATTGCACCTGGCCAGGATTTCTTTTTAATTTAATCATTATTTTATTTTAAAATCATATTCTAATTTTTCTGAAGTTGTATTAGCCAGTTTTATAGTGAAAGGTTTTTTTTTTAATTTTGTATCCTTTGACCAGCATCTTTCCAACCTCCCATGAAAGATTTTTCTTTTTCAGCCCAATGAAGAACAAAAGATTTTCTAAATCAACAAAAACAGACCTTTTGCTGTAAAACACTTCCCAAACGCATGTGTTTTAGTTACTCGACCCAGTAGTTTTTAGTTGATTGATCTAGTCTTCAATTTTCCTGGGCCCTGCCCCAGTATTTGCAAGAGAGAGTGCCTTTTACTCTCTTCTGCACAGTCAGATTCCCTCAGGAATTGTTCCCACTGCTCTCATTTTTCTACTGCTCCAGAGCTCACCTCTTCTGCTCACTGCAGCCAAACTTCAGCTGACAGCCCCCCCCCAACTCTTACACGCTCAACTTATGCTGTGTGTACTTCCTAATGTACAGTCTCTCTCTATTTTCATCATTCTAGACTGGAAACTTCCCCACCTCAAAGATTTTTATTTTTCTGGAGCATTTGGTGTTGTAAACCATTTTCTTTTTTAAAAAGTTACCTCCACTTTGCTGAGACACCTCTGGTTTTTCCAAGTCTTTGACCTTTTCTTCTTAGTTCTTGGACCCTCTTGTGTTCCATACAATTTCTCTGGGATGACCTCATCCAAATTCCTAGGGGCTGATGACTCTTCTTTCCTAAAAATAAAACAAAGCTAAACTTCTACTTCTCTTGGAGGCGCTACCATCCTCCTCTCTCCTCCAGGCCCCCGCCCACTGTTCCACCCTCTCTCTCCCACTTTGGGCTAAAGCCCCCTTTGCTCTGCTGAACCTGTTCTCAGAAAGATTTGTTTTTTAAACCTACTTAATGCTTACCCTATCATATTGTGTCCTGTTTTTTCCCCTTTTCATGTATTGATGAATCCAGTGTGTAATGTCAACATAACATTAAATTTTATTAAAAACAGATCATTTATAGAACTGTTCATCATTTGTTGGGCATCCAGATTGCCTCAGTTTTTCTCTATTTTTAAATGATGCAACTATAAACATTTTTAGTAAAACAGGCCCCTCCCCCTTTTCTTGGAACCCATTTCCCAAAATGGGTTCCCAGGTCAAATAAAAAATAAGACTTTTGTGGTGTGTGACCTGATTGCTTTCCCTGTTCACTCTTGCTGTGATAGCATGATATTATTATTTTACCTAATTGAATGGAAGTAAGGCAGTAACTTATAGTTGCAGGTAGAACCTTACAGTTGCCTTGTTTTGGGTTAATTGATAAAGCTAAACCTTTGTCTAAGTTTTACTCATTCATCTGGTGTTTGAACTGTATTCACATTATTGGATCGTTTATCCATTAGAAACTGGGTATTAATCTTTATTTTCTGAAAGCTTTAAAAATATGTCAAATCCATCAACTAATTCTTTACTATATTCTTTCATTGCTTCAGAATTGGAGAGGTACGCTAAGGCTTTTAACCTTTAATTTAGCTCTTTAACCTGTGTTACAATTGTTTTGGAGAAAATTAAGAAATTATTGTAGAGAAATTAAGTGTAGAGCTACACTTAAATGCTTCGTTTTACTCCATATTAATAGTTTTATTGGTATTTATTAATCGCTTTTCACATTGTCTAATTTTGTATGGGTTGTCATATTAAACTAACACATATTTATGTTTTTCTGCTGTTTGTTACACTGGTCTAGTTTATTATTTTTAACTACACCTGGCATTATAAAAGGTTTTTCCCAGATGTCTGCTTTTTAATTCCTTAGCAGGGCATCTGCCTTGAGTCCTTGTCAGCTTTCCTTCTCGGGGTGAAGTAGGTTGGCCAAGATAAAAAGCATCATCAGGATGCCATGTCTCTCCTCTCCTAGCTCCCAAAATCCAGAACTGGTTTGTCTCCCTACCCCATGCTCTTGTACCCTGTTTTGGTTGCTGTTAGCTCTCCAAAGGGAAGAGATCTCTCACGTTAGACTCTTTGAAGTGTTAGCACCTCAAATAGTAATCTGAAAAAAGGGATTTTTTTTTTTTTAAAGAGACCTTTCTTTCCTTCCCTCCCTCCCTTTCTTTCTTCCCTTTTCTTTCCTTTCTTTTTCTTTTCTTTTTTCTCTTCTCCCCTCCCTCCCTCCTTTCCTCCCTCCCTCCCTCCTTCCTTTCCTCCCTTCCTTCCTTCCAATATAATTCACATACCAGAAAAATTCACCCCTTTAAAAGTATGTAATTCAGTTTTCAGTATATATATTCACGAAGTTTTGCAACTGCCACCACTGTCTAATCATCCCCAAAAGCACTCCCCATTTCTCTTGTCCCCCAGCCCCTAGCAACCAACTCCTGTGTCCTTGAACAGTGCAGAACCTGTCCTGCTTGACTCAGAATGTACACGTGTCTGTCTCTGTCTTTCCAGGTGCATTTGACTATGTTGTGTCAGGATTTACTTTTTGGAGTCATTAGTTATTATTTGGCATTAACTTCATCAAATCAACTTGAAGAATAATCGTCTTTGCTAAATTTTAATTTTCTTAGTTGGGCCCAGGTGTGTGTCATCTTTTCATTCTCTTTCTACATTCTAGATCTTTTTTTTTCTCTTCTCTCCCTGCTGTTTAAATTTTGTTATTCTCCCTGTTGATGAGCCTCTTCCTCTTAGGTTTAACCCTGATTGGTAGGCACACTCTGTTCTTTTTCTTCTCACCGGTGATGTCATTTGTTTTGTTTTTTCAAATTTGAAAAAGATTATTTGATTATTTTCTTTGCTGTGACTTATAAACAGTTAATCTTAACTGTTTCTGTTGGCTTCTATTCTTGTGGATTAATAACTTTTATGTTTTTCAGTTTTAATGGCTTCACCTCCATTTTCTTCTATTCTGTGTGTTAGTGTTAAGCATCTTATAATTTATATTTTGCTTGACTCATTTTTTTAATCTTGTTTCTGCTATTTGCTGCCTCTAGAGTGTTTTAAATTCTTTTGTAATATGTGTCATAGTTCTGCAGTATTTATTCTTTCTGTTCTTTATTTAGCATCCCCTTATACATAACACCTTGCATGTAGTTAGCCCTCTTCCACTGTTGTCTCTGTGTTTGTGGACTTTTGATAATGTCAGGGCTGCTCCTTTTCTCCTGGGCCTTTATGGTTTGTACTTAGTTAGCACTCCCAGGATCTGCATTGCCCTTTAAAATTTGCTTGCTGTGTTCCTTGCATTTGAATCTTATCTTTGTTCTTTGTTTATAACATGTTTATTTTGTTGGGTTTTGAAGGGAGAGGCATTCTGTACTATTTCTCACTTAGCTTTTCCCAAAGTTCTGTTGTGTCTGACTTTCAGGGCACATTCTTGTATAACGGAAAGGACATAGAGTTTGGAAGAAAGAACAGGAGTTGATCCTAGCTCTCTTTGGGTGGCTTTGGCTGAGTCACTTAGCCAAAGTGACTCTTTGGTAGGACTTTAACTCTTTTAAAGTCTTATATAGTTATCATGTTATAAAAATTAGCATCATTTTGTTTTTAATGAACTATAAGGAAAACTAATGCAGAGTTTACAACGGTCAACAGAAAAAATAAGAGTAATAATGATTATTAAATTATTTAATGATTAAAAATGATAAAGTAATTTTAAAATGAGATTGTTGGGAATGGGATTGTGATAAAAATCTTTTAGGTGGCAGTGATATTGTTTGTATTTGTATTGAATTTATGAAGAAAGTTCACAGATACTTATTTTTCTAAATAACCGTATATGTGAGAGATGAGTATTCTTTTCATTTTACAGGAGAAGCAGGGCTAAGAGAATTGCCCAAAGTTACAAACACAGAGCTAGGACAGTGTAAGAACTTGAATTCAGATTTCAGGACTTCCAAGACCAGGGCTTTGTACCTTGACCCAAAATAAAACTTGAGTAGTTTTAAGATTATTTCTTCAAATACCATGCATACCATGCTATCACTTCAGTAGGTTTTCTGGAGTGGGTGAAGCTGCAGCATTGCCGTTGTCATCCTACAATGGAATACTGGCCAAGTTTTTGTGAAATTACTCAAATTTTTCATTGCTCAAGTTACTGTGGAAATCTGATTTCTGAAATTAATTCCTTTTCTTTTCTTTCCATATTATCTCCTCACTTTCATCCTTGAGCAATAAATACATCTGTTCCCAAACACAAGCAAAGACCTACACGGAGAGAAATAGTGCCAGAGTCGGTGGCAGTATTGCAGCTTTTCAAGCTGCCCCCGGATAACAGCCATGCCCACAACACTAACCCACAGCACATTCAGAGTAACAGATGATCTCCAGGACAACTGCTGAAACTCCTGCCGCCTTCACTC
This sequence comes from Avahi laniger, assembly GCA_963575035.1. NCBI lineage: Eukaryota > Metazoa > Chordata > Mammalia > Primates > Indriidae > Avahi > Avahi laniger. The sequence continues at coordinate 1,793 of CAUYSK010007604.1, read as the reverse complement.
ACTCCAGAAAACCTACTGAAGGCCCCGAGCAATGGAAGACTAGACTGAGGAACTGGAAAGTCACCAAGAACCAAGGCAGTGCCTCTGTCATTCTCTGGAGCAGCAGGCCTTGTTTCTGCGCCTCGTGTCTGTCTGCTTGTTACTCCTCTCTCTACAGGATGAAGTCTGGGTGCACGTGGCCCATCCCAGCATTCCCGGCTCTCCAAACAGACATTCCTCTGCTAGCCAGGTCCCTCTGCTGCCTGACCTGGAGTGTCTGGGCTGGGGGTACCTTGTCAGCCACGGCCTGGAGCAGTACTGTCAAGGAACATGGACAAAATGGGGCAGATACCTGTGGGTGTGGGCGATGTTACAGACACCCTAAAAGGTGTCTGTAACAGAAAGTCACCTGGGGGAACTTTGTAAAAAAAAAAACTTCCAGACTTTACTCTGAAGAAGTTTTGTTCTTTCAATAGGTATGAAATAGAAACTAGGTGTCCATAGTTTTAAATAGCTCCCTGTATGATTCTGATGCCCCCTCAGGTTTGGAAATCACTTTACTCCAATAGATGTAAATAAATCAATGTGTGTTTGTATTTGCATAAGGAAATAATAGAAGGATAAACGAGAAACTTGTAAAAATGGTTTCAGGGTGGAGGTGGATGAGGGCAGGGATAGCAACAAGATCTCTCTCCCTCTCTCTCAACTTTTAACCCATTAAAACATTTAAAGCACTTCAGCTTAACAGAAAACAAAACCAAAAAAACCCCACCTCATTTTTAAAAAGTTGATACTGAAGACCAGAAAGTATCACTGAATCTGTGGCCAGGTTTCTTACCTGCGAAGTAATTCCAGTTTTTGGTATCAATCATTTAAATATTTATTTTTTCATCAGCATAATCCGATAGAAGTTAATACTGGTAAGCAGAAGCGGCTAGACTCTAAAGGGAAATTGGAAGAATTTGGGTTCTTTGCCTTGTTCTGTAGGGATGGTACATACCTCTGTGATAGACCTGAAACCAGGAAATATGGGCCCAGGACAAAGTGTGTTGAGAAGAAAGAGTTGAAACAATGATTCTCAATTTTAGTTGTACATTAGAATCACCTGGGGTCATTTAAAAAATAAAAATCGGCCAGGTGCAGTGGCTCAGGCCTGTAATCCTAACACTTTGGGAGGCCGAGGCAGGTGGATTGTTTGAGCTCAGGAGTTCGAGATCAGCCTGAGCAACAGCGAGACCCTGTCTCTACTAAAAAAATAAAAAGAAATTAGCTGGACAGCTAAAAATATATGGGAAAAATTAGCCGGGCATGGTGGCGCATGCTTGTAGTCCCAGCTACTCGGGAGGCTGAGGCAGTAGGATTGCTTGGGCCCAGGAGTTTGAGGTTGCTGTGAGCTAGGCTGACACGATGGCACTCTAGCCTGGCAACAGAGTGAGACTCTGTCTCAAAAAAATAAATAAAAATAAAAATCTCCATTAGTATATACACATGCACACATACCCAATCTAGGACAATTATTCTTAGTTCTTAAAGCTTTTTATTTATTTATTATAATTTTTTTTTTTACTTGCATCTCCTTTCAAGAAACCTTAAAGCTTCTTAAAATTGGTTCTTAAATAACCACAGATAGTAAAAGACCAATTCAATCAGAATTTCTGTGTGTGAGAGCAGGCCTTTTTTAAAGCTCCACGGATGAATCCAGTGTGTAGCCAAGTTTGAGAACCACCAGATTAGAGTAACGAGAAACTTATCACCATGATAACTTTGCCTATTTCCCTTTTATGTCTTTTATCATTTTAATTTATTAATCAAAA
>CAUYSK010007603.1:0-51287 GCA_963575035.1 Avahi laniger | reverse complement strand
GCTCAGAGAAAATCAGTGGCCAGGAATACATAAGCAAGGTCTAGACCTAAGGCCTTGAAAATCTGCTAAAACTTGTAAGTTTAGGAATCACCCAGGGGCACCTTTTAAATGCTGATTCCTGGTCTCTCTGCAGATTCTGATGGGGTGAGGGCGGTAGTTAAAAGCGTACATTTTTGAATATGCACCTTCAGGTGATCCGAGTGCTGGGGGTCCTGCCTGTCACACTGCACCTCATTGCTTTGGAGTAGGGGTCCCTTCAGAGGTGTGTGCCTGATCCACCGTAGGGCTGGCAAAAAGCATTTGACCTTCAATTTCTATTTATGTTCATGTCCTCTTTAATAACATCTACGTGTTTTATAATCTATATACGGTACGACTGTACATGTATATAATTTACAAACACACATATGGGTATACAAGGTGTGTCTGGCCTCAGGCACACCTGGCCTTATACGAATGCACATGTGGGCACACAATAGAAACACAAGGGCACATGATGGGGGGTGTTATCATTTTTCAGTGGTTGGGAAGCAATGAGAAAAGGAAGGAGATTGCTGCTCTGAGCCATAGTCATCGCCGTGTGGATCCTATTTTCAGAAAGATGATTGTTCTTTGTTCAGACTGCCCATCTGAAGAGGACATGGCATTTCTAGACCCTGCAGTGGGTGCTGTGTACACAAAACACGATGAAAACGGACCCTGGGATTGTGCAACATGGTGGGCTGTTGAGGTGGTTAAGAACATGCAGGGAATTTGGAGTCAGCCAATCTCAAGGTTAGGTTCAGGATCTGTGGAGGACTAGCCATGAAATCCTGGGAAGAGACTCACTCTCTCTGACTCTCAGCTGTCTCCCCTATAAAATGACATTAGTAATAACAGTCCTGGCCTCTAACAATTGCTGGGATGGTCACGTGAGCAGGCGGTAGCAAACAGCTCCCTCGCTCTCACTATCTACCTGACAATGCAACAAGTACTTTACATGGGTCTCTCAGCAGTTCTGCTTGATAGGGATGGTGATTATTCTCATTTTACAGACAGGAAACCAAGGTAGAAATAGGATAAATACTTCGCTCCATATCATAGCTAGTAAGTGATAGATGCAGGATTGGAACCCAGACCACTAACTGCAGAGGCCACATTCAACCACGCTCTTCTATAACCTCTCCCTGAAACTGCGTGTCAAATGCTCTGCACGATGCCTGGCACAGAGTTGTGCTCAGAAAATGGTTATTATTGCCAGTGCTGTCACTACTCTGACTGCAGGTGCGATTGCCAGGTGCCCACTGTATTCCAGAGTATTGCTTTTTTCATATACATCACCTCGTTGAGTCTTTGCAAGAAATCGGCATGTGAATATTATTAACTCCATCTTACAGGTCGGGAAGCTGAGGCTCAGGGAAGGTAACTTGCCCATAGAAGATACTTAGAAACTCTTTGAATTGCTTTTGTTCTAGAGGTTTATTCTTGCAGACACCCATTATCCCGTTTAAAAGCTTCTGGTGAGAGGACTTGACTGGACAGTGTTATTTCTCTCACATTCTAGAAACCAGCTCCCCTCTCACTTCAGCTGTATGATCCTTTCTTAGCCAAACAGGATTAAGATGGCCCATCCATCGCTTGTCAAGAGGAGATCCGAGGGGAGAAGGGGGGGCAAGGGCAACATACGTAACCTAAACATCTGTACCCCCATAATATGCTGAAATAAAAAAAAAAAAGAGGAGATTCGAATTCCTAGGAAAGGGGAAATTGGAATCAGTTATTTGGTCAACACTCACACAGATCATCTGAAGATGCCCAGCAAGGTTGCTGGAAACCTAGGAAGAAACAAAACAGTAATAAGATGTAGCAATGTAACGATGTTTGGGGAGTTAAGATATAAAAAGGGAAATGTAATACATGCTAGCATATTTCTTTCCTTGTGTTTATATGGTTTTGAAACACATTGTCAATAAAACATCTGGGGGTTTCCTTTTAACTGCAGATACAGTCAGCGGAGTTCGTGCTGAAAGCACACAAAGCCTGTTCTGTGGCTGAAATGGACTCCATTTTAATCTTCTATGATGATGCCATTATTTTTACAGCTGCTTCTACAACCTCATATATGATTTACATGCAAGGGCTGGACTCTTTTTTTAGGTAGGTATGTACTGTCCCCTGAAAACTGTAAATTCCCACGGGGCAGGGCCCATGTTGGCACAGGGTTGGGGGATGGGGAGAAAAGGGCACAGGGTTTGGAGACAGGTGTCTCTAGACTAGCCAGGTTCCGACGTCTACTGGCTGGACAACCTGGAGCAAGTCATTTAATGTGTCAGCCCCTAGAGGTTAATTAAACCACATCTAGTAACTATTTGTAGCTGAAATAGAAGATACTCATATTATATAAAGGCCCGTCAAGCGATTGGCGTGAATAGGATTTGCATGCTCCTCAAATTTCAGTATTTCATAATGGAGTATTTGTTTGGACACCTTTACCCAAAACCTCATCTATTTGCTTTAAGGAATCAACAAGAAAGTCATGAGCTTCTTGTCACTTATTAGGTTTTGAGGTTTTTTAAAATTTTTATGTGGAAATAATTTCCGACTCACAAAATGTTGTAAAAGTAAAAATACTTTAAGTCATCCTATATATCCTTCACCGGATTCACCTATTGTCTAGATTTTACTCTGTTTGTGGGTAAATTACAGGTATCACGGTCTTTCACCCCTGAATACTTCAGTGTGTATTTGCTAAGGATAGGAATATTCAACTTCAGTTATCCACTTCATATATTTACATTGATACAGGACCTTTGTCTCATCTACTGTCCATATTCCAAGTTTGTCAGTCAATTTATATTAGGTTTTGACTACATACAGCTCATCTCAAGATGCCAGATTTGACCCTTGGAACTCTCAACTTGTGGCATGGTGAACAAAATTAATTTGTAAATTTGTCTGCTTTCAGGGCAAAGAATGGAAATAGGTTAGAAGAAAAATGAAAAGTTTTTTTGCAGTCCTCCAAGTTATAGCAAAGAGCATGCTCAATGCTCTTAAAAGAACTAAACTAGTTCCTTTAAATGTTGTGTGTGTGTGGAAGGGGATAAGACCTAAAGAGAGAAGAGGGGCTTGCCTTAGACCCTAGGATCACAGGTCAGTGAGGAGATGAGCTACAGCTGGAGACCATCAAGCATCAAAGACCCTAGGAGCTTTATTCCAGCAATATCTTCTTAGACATGGCTTTATTAGCATTATTTAGGAAGTATACCTAAGCTTGTACTCCTTTCTCCAGCATCCAAGAAATTTGACCCAGTTAATAATAATGACAAAAATAGCTGGTATTTATGGAATTCTTGCTATAAGGCAGACAAGGTTTTAAACACATTACATGTACTATCCTATTTAATTCTTACTAACAATCTTTCTTTTAACAAGCCCTATTGTTTTTCCCATTTTACAGATGATAAAACTGAGGCTTAGTTAGGTTCAATAACCTAAACAAGCTCTCATCCTTAGAAAGTGAATCTATCAGCACTTGAGTCTAGGCTTCCAGTGTCAAATTTCTTTAATCACAGCACCATGAATGAGGGAGTGGGCACCATGGGCCTTTGGGTGTCAGTGTTTGGGAGAAGCCGGAGAGAGTCAAGAAAGCCTTCTCAAACATGCTTCAGAACTTTTATTCCCTGTAATCCCAGCTATTCAAGAGGCTGAGGCAAGAGGATCACTTGAGCCCAGGAGTCTGAGGTTTCAGTGAGCTATGAAGACATCACTACACTCTAGCCGAGACAACAGAGTGAGAATCTAACTCAAAAACAAAAAACAAAAATTCATATTCATAACAGCATGTGTGCAGAGACACTTCCCACTGGTTGTTTCCTTTTATTCTCCAAGTGCCCATTTAAAAAGGACAACATAAGATTCAAAGTGGTTCAGTGAATTCCACAAGGTCCCATGGCTAATCTGTGATTGAACAGAGATTTGACCCAGGTTTGCCATTTTCTTATTCTGCCAGCCAAACAAGTACATGCTATGTGATCAGTTATGGAATGCTATATTTAGAGATTTCAGGATGCACAGTATTTTGAAAAGCCATAATAACTGTAATACCTGGACAAACTACAAAGCCCCTGCTGGTTTAAGCATTACTTCCTAAATGGCAAGAAAGGATCTTGGGGCCAATGCCCCAAAAGGCTGAAGACCCACTTCTGTCTCACCTCACCCAGAGCCTGAAGGAGCCAGCATAGTTACAATGCCTGGGACAGCTAAGAAAAAAGAAGAGGAGCAGAATTCTCAGCAGACAACAGATGGATTTCAGCACCTAGCATGGATCTCAGCAGCCGGCACAAATCTCTCAGCCAGTGTAAATCTCAGCTACCAGCTAAACTCTCTGGGACTGGGAGAAAGCACACAGTCCTGAGACTTCAGGACTTCAGGAGTGGGGAGACAAGTGGAGCTTGCACCCAGCATCTCTGTGCATGGCCCCAGGGAAAAGGGATGGGCAACTCTCAGCATTTGGCACAGCACTGCAGGCTCATGAGAAGGCACACAATCCTGACACTTCTGCCTTAGGGAGAGGAATGAAGCAGGCACATCCATAAAAAAGATTTGAGAGACTCCCAGAATCTCTAGCTGATCTGATCGGTGAAGGTCTTTCCCTGTCCGATCCATAAAGACTTGAAGATGCAGCTGCTTCTTCAAATGTGCAGACAGCAATGCAAAACTATAAGGAACACAAAGAATCAGGGAAATATGACACCACCAAAGGAACAAAATAAATCTCCAGTGACAACTCTAAAGAAATAGAGATCTATGAATTGTGTGACAAAGAATTCAAAATAATCACCTTAAAGGAGCTTGGTGAGCTATGAGAGAACACAGAAACTAGATGAAATCTGGAAAACAAAATGTAAACAAAATGAGAATGTCAACAAAGAGGTGGAAACCATTTAAAAAAATAGAAATTCTGCAGTCGAAGACTATAATAACTAAAAAATTCAAAAGAGAGTATAACAGCAGACTTAATCAAGCAGAAGAAAAAATTAGTGGGCTTAAAGACAGGTCATTTGAAATTAGCTAGTCATCAGAAGCTGTTTTATGAAGAACCAAAAAAAAAAAAATTAGCCAGTCAGAGGAACAAAAAGAAAAAAATTTAAAAAAGAGACAAGAAAATCTATAGTAAAACATTTTCATGTCAGAGGGAAAAGAAAAAAGAAAAAAAAAAAAGAAAATCTATGGGACTTATGGGACACTATCAAACAAATTAATACACACACTATGGAAGTCCCAGAAGAAGAAGAGAGCGAAATAGTCAATAAGCTTATTTAAAAAAATAGTGGCCCAAAACTTCCCAAATCTAGAGAGGAAAATGGACACCCTAATTCATGAAGCCCAAAGGATCTGAAATAGAATAATTACAAAGAAGCCTACAGTGAGACATATAATCAAATTGTTAAAAGTCAAAGAGAATTTAAAAACAGCAAGAGAAAAGTGACTCATCATAAGTGAAGAAAAATGCAATTCCCCATGAGGTTATTGGTAGTTTTCTCAGTAGAAACTTTTCAGGCTATAAGGGAGTGGGATGATATATTCAAAGTGCTGAAAGAAAAAAATTATTAACCAAGAATACTATACCTAGCAAAATTGTCCTTTAAAAATAAAGGAGAAGAGCTGGGAGTCGTGGTGCATGCCTACACTCCCAGCACTTTGGGAGGCTGAGGTGGGAGGATTGCTTGAGGCTGGGAGCTCCAAACCAGCTTGGGCAACATGGTCAGACTCTTTCTCTACAAAAAAATACAAAAATTAAGGCCAGGCACGGTGGTTCACGCCTGTAATCCTAGCATTCTGGGAGGCCGAGGCAGGAGGATCATTTGAGCTCAGGAGTTCCAGACCAGCCTGAGCAAGAACGAGACCCTGTTTCTCCTAAAAATAGAAAGAAATTAGCTGGACAACTAAAAATATATAGAAAAAATTAGCTGAGCATGGTGGCACATGCCTGTAAGTCCCAGCTACTCGGGAGGCTGAGGCAGGAGGATTGCTTCAGCTCAGCGAGCTATGGCCACTGCTCTCCAGCCTGGGTGACAGAGTGAGACCTTGTCTTTGAATAAAAAAAGGAGAGAGAGAAACAAAGAGAGAGAGAGAGAGAGAGAGAGAGAGAGAGAGAGAGAATCAGAGTTATTATACTTAGAACAAAATATACTTTAGTTCAAAAATTGTCACAAGAGACAAAGAAGGACATTATATAATGATAACAGGGTAAATTCATCAGAAAGATATACCAATTATAAATATATATGAACCCAACTTCAGAGCCCTTAAATATATAAAGCAAATATTAATGGAACCAAAGGAAGAAATAGATAGCGATACAATAATAGTAGAAGACTTCAATACTTCACTTTGAACAATGGATACAACATCCAGACAAAAAAAATCAATAAGGAAATAGTGGACTTGAACAACACTATAGACCAACTGGATCCAAAAGACAAATACAGAACATTCTACCCAACGACAGCAGAATATATTTAATACATTCTTCTCAAAGGCACACAGAACAGTCTCTAGAATATATTACATATTAGGCCATAAAACAAGTCTTAAGAAATCTAAGAAGATTGAGGCTGGTCCGACAGTAGTGGGTTATCAGAACTTATTAACATTCGTGTCACCGAAGTTGGTATTCAATCCCCAACTGCTAAATTTGACTGCCTAAAAAAAAAAAAAAAAAACAAAAAAAACAAAACAAAAAAAAAACAAATCTAAGAAGATTGAAATCATATCAAGTATCTTCTGATCACAATGGTATAAAAGTAGAAATTAATAACAGGAAGAAAATCGAGAAATTCTCAACTATGTGGAGTCAAACAATATATTCCTAAACAGCCAATGAGTTGAAGAAGGAGTCAAAAGGGAAATCAAAATATATCTTGAGACAAACAAAAATTAAAGCACAACAAATCAAAACCTACAGCTTGTAGCAGAAGCTGTCTAAGAGGGAAGTCTGTGGTAATAAACACCTACATTAATAAATAAGAGAAATAATAAAGAAAAAAGAAAAAAATTAAAAAGAACTCAAATAAGTAACCTAACTTTATATCAAATAACTAGGGGGGAAAAAACTAAATTAAGCCTAAAGTTAGCAGAAGGAAAGAAATAATAAAGATTAGGCCAGGCTTGGTGGCTCACACCTGTAATCCTAGCACTCTGGGAGGCAAGGCGGAGGCAGAAGGATAGCTTGAGGTTAGGATTTTGAGACCAGCCTGAGCAAGAGCAAGACTCTGTCTCTACTAAAAAAATAGAAAAAATTAGCCGGGCATGGTGGCGCGTGCCTGCAGTTCCAGGTACTTGGGAGGCTGAGGCATGAGGATCACTTAAATTTGGAGTTTGAGGTTGCTGTGAGCTAGGCTGACGCCATGGCACTCTGGCCCAGACAACAGAGCCAGACTCTGTCTCAAAAAAAAAAAAAGAGAAATATTAAAGATTAGATTAGAAATAAATGAAATGAAGGCTAGAAAAGCAACAGAAAAGATCAATGAGACTAAGAGTCGGGTTTATTTTTTAAGGATAAACAAAGCCAACACACCCTGGGTTAAGCTCTCAGCAGCTGCTTCTCACCCATGCTTTCCACAGCCTGTCCTCACAAGCACGCCACGAAGTGGGTTCCCAGACAGGCGACTCCTGGATACATTTATATCGGTGTCTCTCTAACCACACTGTGAACGACTGGACAACGGAGACCACAGCATATCCTTTTGTGTGTTTCTAAGCACAGAAACTGGCACACTGTAATTTTTCAGCAAGTGTTTGAATAGATGTTTTTAAATAATATGCATAACGCAAAAAAAATATTAAATTTTCAACAGCCTAGCACTTACCCGTTTGAAAAGGGGAGCCAATCGCCGTTCTCCCAAGGGTGACAAACCTTGTCATTTTTAGTTTGGCTTCTAAGTATGGTGATCACCTGATAGTAACTTATTTTTGCTTCCTGTGAGTCACAGAGCTAAAGGCACTGTCTCCAAGCCACCAGGGCAACCTTTAAACAAATGGCCCTATAATGAATAGTTTTGGTAAAGTAACAGCTGCCGCATGCCTTGTCATAATATGTGAAAGCTCTCTAATTTGTTCAGGGCTCTGTGTTAGTAAAGTTAGTGTTCTGTCATTTCTAAGGAGTCTCAAAGAATGCTTGCTCAGATGGCCGGTGAAAAGTCCCACGTCACAGCCAGGGAGAGCAGAATCTTTGTCTAACAGGGTGGACACGAGCCAGAATTGAGAGAAAACTCCGTGTTGTGGAAAGCAGTGCTGTGTCCTAAGTCACTCTGCCTCTCCAAGGTTCATCTGGAAAACGGCCATGCTAACGACTAAACAGATATGATGTACACAGACATGCACTGGGACTGATGAGGCCACGTGAATAATGGACACCGGTTTTCTGTATTGCTTTGTTTTTTGTTTTTCCCATTTGAGGTTTGTCATATTCGAGAGCTAGAAAAGTCATTGGATGGGACCCCAGAGCTGCTGGAGCCTTATCACACAGCCACAAGATTATCACATTTGGATTGTTGGCAGAAAATATTTTTACGCAAGTGCACATATTATTCAGGATTACTTTTATTTTTTATTTAGGTTTTTTTTCTTTTTGAGACAGAGTCTTGCTCCGTTGCCCATGCTCAAGTGCTGTGACATCATCCTAGCTCACAGCAACCTCAAACTCCTGGGCTCAAGTGATCCTCCTGCCTCAGCCTCTTGAGTAGCTGGGACTACAGGCACGTGCCACCATGCCCGGCTAATTTTTTCCTATATCTTTTTAGTTGTTCGTCTAATTTCTTTCTATTTTGTTTTTAGTAGAGACAGGGTCTCGGTCTTGCTCAGGCTGGTCTCGAACTCCTGATCTTGAGGGATCCTCCCGCCTCAGCCTCCCAGAGTGCTAGGATTACAAGTGTGAGCCATCCTCCTGGCCAGGATTACTTTTAAATAACACTGCATTCTCCGCCCCTCCCCAAAAAGGCACAACTACGCATAGCAAAACAAACAAAAACAATAGGAGATTTCCATGTTGATTTTTATCTCAGTAAACTCTTAAAATTTTGAAATAAGTATCACAGAACAAGTTTGGAAGAGGTAATACTGGGCCTTTCACTCTGGAAAGATCTGTCACTCTTCCTATATGCAAAGTACCAACCTTCAGAAGGTAGGCAGGAGTGGCAGGTCACAGGAGGTGACATTGACAAGGCCAAGGACACAGAAAATACCTGATGGGAAGCTCTCCCAGGTGTAGAACTCAGCCAATAGGGAAGCTTGATCCAATCTAACAAATATTCACTGGGCATTTGCTTTGTGCTTCAAACAAGTAATAATAAATTAGTATTTACAAAATACCTACTATGTGCTTGCTGCTTTCATACACACATCATCTATTCATTCTCACACTGCTCCACTCCAGAAGGTGTTACTGCCTCATTTTTGAAAGACAAGGTTACTGGGGTTCAGAGATGGTGCAGGATAAAGACAGCCAGGAACTGGCAGGGCTGCCCTCGACAGTCAGGTCCTCTGACTGTACCTTCCATTACGCCACGGGTCAGGAGTGTGTGTGTTCTTATCATTTCCATCGTTACCAATTTCCAGAGGTATCTGCGGAAGGAGTTGTCAAGGGGAGAGGAGGAAGAAGGACTCCAGAAGTTAAAGCCTCCTGCACCTTAAGCTGCCTGGTCTCCACAGACGGAGCGGCAGAGGCACTGACAACCATGAGCTCACTGCTGGGGGTGGAAGTGGCTTGCACTGGGCGTCTACTATGTGCAGAAGAAAGGGACCCTGGACCTGCTGATGGCCTGTATGCAGGAGCAAGGGGCTTGCACTACACCTACTATGTGCTACATATAAACGAGCTCTGCATTTCTTACCTTGTAGCAACTCTGAGTGGGGCAATTCGGTTAAAGAGGGGACAGCTGAGTTCACAGTCACGGGTGGAGTTGGCGGCAGAGCACGGCCGGATCCCAGCTGGGTGCTTGGTTCCTCCTACACCCCGAAGGAAAGGTTCTCCCCGTCCTCCTCCCCTGAAACCCACCCCCACCCTGCCACAGAGGAGCAGGGACTTCAGAGAAACCTCCCGTCTCGAGCCAGCTAGTAATAACAGCAGTGCCCGCGCTTTAGTGTCTACGTAGCAGACGCTTCACCGCATGCTCCCCCTGCACCGGGACGTAACCGCGTCGGGGTATTACCCACACGAGCCAGAGCGGGGAAAGCCCGAGTTCGCGGAGCCAGAAGCCAGTCAGTGGCAGGGCCAGGGCGAGTATCCATCTCGATTTGATCTTCCTCTCCGAACTTCGGTAGTCTCAGCAGAGAGGAAGAGGAGGGGCGCCGGGCTCCCGCCTGCAGCGGTCGCGGCGCGGGCCCCGCGGTCTGAGCCGTCCTGCGCGCGGCCGTCCGGCGGGGGGCACTGCAGACCGCGCGGGGCGCCGCCGGCCCAGCCCGGAGCGCGGACCGGTCTCTCCGGGAGGAGGCGGGGGGTGCCGGTGCCGGGCCCGGGTCCCACAGGGACACCCGCTGGGTTGCAGCGGGGCGGGCCGAGATCGGCTCTGATGTGGGTGCCCCCGCGCCCGCCCGCCCGTCCTGCGCGGGCCCCGCTTACACCTCCCCTTGAGCACCGCGAGGGCTTCAGCGACGGGCTCTTCCGGGTGGGGGTGGGGTCCCGCCACTGAGCCCCGCGGGGCATGTGGGGGCTCGGCTGGCTCCGACCAGGCGGAGCTGGGCAGGAAAAGCCAGCTCGAGAGCCCGGACTGCGGGGCGATCCCCGGGCGCGTTTGGCTCTTGGTCGACTGCTTCCCCACCCGCCCACGCTGTCACTTTCCTCTGCTTCTGGCTGCGGATTCCACTCCACACCCCACCCACCCCGAGCGCTCCCTCGATTCTGACTGTGAACCCCAGGCGGGCCGGCGCGTTCTGGGCTCGGCCAGCCCGCAGGCGCTGTGGCCCCCGCAGAAGCCGCCCCATCGCTGCCACCAGGGGCGGGCACCAACCCAAGTTAAGTCACGCTTTTTAAAGTTACTCCTCGGCTAGGTGAGCGGCGTCCACTGACCTTGATCCTCCCCACAGGCACCTGGGACACAGGCATGTAAGGTGGGCGGTTTAACGAGGTGTAAACGAAGTGAAAATGGCCTAGTAGACCCTTGCATTTGAAACCAATCGAGGCTTTCTTTAGAAAGGGAAGTTTATGAATAGATTACTCTCATGGAATTCTGTTAACAGTACTGACTGGATTGTTAATTGGTCATAATTATTTTGTTAGAAGTCTGCAGACCATTCCAAGTTCTAAGATGACAAGAGAAAGAATGTTTCTGGGAGGGAAACATTATATTATTTTCTGCATTAGGTTATTGTACATTAGCATGCTTGTTGAATTGAATTTTCCACTTTCACTTTTTAGTATCTTTCCAATTCCCAGCTACTCTCTGGAAATTTAAAAAGGGGCGGCAGGAACGTTGGTGATGTGTATGCCACAGATGGAGATGGAAAAACTGCCCAGAACATGTTGACATTTATAAAAAAAAGTTAACATACCCCCACACATTAAAACTATGATATTAGGAACAGAGTATAATGGCAAAAGTTACTCGTAGAACATCTGTTCCTTCCAATGGGAGGATTTCTTTCCTGCCAAGAATTTATGAATTTTGTATAGGAGCTTGGTTCTGTTTGGGGAAGAAGAAAGGAAGCCGGCCAAAGAGCCCCTCAGCCTCAGGGAATGCAGGGATTCTTTGCTCCTGACTTTTGGGAGGCTCTTACAGCCACTGATGGGACAAAATTCACCCTTCAGAAGTAAGTGGCTGAGAACAAGAAAAATTTCAAACATGGCCGCCCAGGGTTTAAAGTGACCAGAACAGCACAAAGGAAGGTCAAGGCCATATTGCTTGAGGACCTAGGTGAGTTGGTTGTGGCTCCCATTCACAAGAAGCCTAATCCTTTTTGGAGGGGGAAAAGACAGATTTTATTATAGGGGTAAAAAACCCAAGCAACTCTTATCAGTTCATTTCAAGTGTTCCATTCATTTGCACATTGGCTAGATAGGAGGTCATTCGTTCATCTCAAAAACTTCAATCTCTCCATCTGCAGTCAATTGTCTTTCACAGTTGCTCAATTGAGTCTGGTGACTGGAAAGTTTATTTTTCTAAAACCATCAGGTGGGTGCTCAGAAAAGCCATCTGGGTGAACAGGACACTAAGTGCATTAGCTGTTGAAACATTAATGATTCACTTTTAACTCAAAGCAAGTTGATCTAAGCAGATTTCCAGTGGTCTTCTCTTCTGCATTCGAAAGAATTTTAAAGAATTTCTGCCGTAGAGCAGGTATAGATCCAGGAAGGGAGAGATCACCTTTTTGCATTTTAAAGTGAACCATTGTAGGTTCTTTTTTTTTTCTTTTAACTTTGTTTATTTTTTTTATGAAGAAGGGAGTGAGGAAGTGAGGAGGAGAATTCAACTTCCTTTTTTTTTTGAGACAGAGTCTCACTCTGTCACCGGGCCTAGGATGTAGGGAAGTCATCGTAGGTCACTGCAGCCTCAAACTCCTGGACTCAAGCAATCCTCCAGCCTCAGCCTCCCAAGTAGCTGGGACTATAGACGCGCACCACGACACTCGGCCAATATTTCTATTTTTAGTAGAGATGGGGTCTCTCTCTTGCTCAGGCTGGTCTCAAACTCCTGAGCTCAAGCAATCCTCCTGCTTCGGCCTCTCAGAGTGCCGGATTACAGGGGTGAGCCACCGCGCCAGGCCCTTTGTAGGTTCTTGACCCTTAAGTAAAATAGATTTTTTTTTTTTTTACTTGGAGCATTTTAGATGAAACATGAAAAAAAAAATCCAATCCATTTAAGTCTCAAGAATCTGCATTGTTTCTCTTTGACAGAGGGAGAGAAAGAGAGAGAGAGAGAGATGGATAAACAACAATAGCAACCAACATTAAAGGTTTGGTACATTCTTTCAAAGCAACACATATTTATGGAGCACCCACTAGGTGCCAGATACTTTGTTAGGCGTTGTCCTACCCCTCATTCTGGAGGGGAGCTAGACAATAAATAGATCCAGTGTATGTACCATTTCAGGTGATGATAAGTGCCATGATGAAAAATCAGGTTAAAGAGATAATAACAGGAACTGGGTGGGAGAGCTCTTTTAGTATAGTCAGAAAAGGCTACTCCAAGGAATCAACATTTGAGTGGTCCTTCCAGAATTTTCCCAGCACAGATATACCCCAAACACATAAACATAAATATACTTTACCAAGCTGGATCATGCTATCTAAGCTCCCCCCTCCATCCCCCCCAGTTAACTTCTGAACATTCTTCTGCCTAGAAAGAGTGAATGGCTCAAGAGCATGGGTCTAGGTAGAATCAAGTTGAAATTCCAGCTCTGCTGCCTACCACTGTGCTATTCAAGGCAGGTTACCTGAGCTGTCTTTGCCTCAGATCTCTCATGCTTAAATGAGGAGAATAGTAATGCCTATCTCATAGGGCTGTTGTGAGTACTGAATGAGAAGAGTGCACGTAAAATGTCGAGTATAGGGACAGCATGGAGTAAACCTTCATAAATGTTCGCCTATATTTATTATTGTTTACGAGATAATTTTAGCGGAGCATGGTAGATCATTCTAAGGATGTACCAAGGCTTACATAATCAATTGCCCTACTGTTGGACAGAAAGAATTAGATATAAACCTAGCAGGTGATATGAGTGAGCTAAACAACAAAATGGACAAAATCTAACATGTAGAAAATATCCCAACTCAAAATATTTTCTAGGAGAAACTCATTTTCCTTCTGCTATTGAGGATGCTGAACACACGCACCCATAAAAGCCTGTCTGCTTACCTACCACTACCTGCGTCTCGGGTAGGGGACCCTCGGGTCTCGCTTATCGAGTTCCTCTATGACATCATGTGCAGGCTGGGGATGAGTGCCAGGGAGTCTCAGGCTGGCATGGAGCTCTGCACAGGTTTAACGGTGGGGGGGGCGTGAGGCATCAGCTTCCTCATTTGTGCAAAACAGGCTTGAGGTGAAATATTCTTTGGAACACGTTCCAGCCCTTGTCACTCATTTGTTCCCAGACTCTGCTCTCGTGCTCCGCAGAGCCTTCCTTGTTTCTGAGATCTGAAATGGCTCTCTGAGTCATTTGTTCATGCCCAGTGGCACAGACCCAGGTCTATTTTAGGCTAAGATCCTGTTTAGGGGAAAGGGGATTATCTTTAGCTATTGGGAGCATTAGGAGAATGTTGGCAGAGCGCTTTGGAAGATGGGCAGAGAGTGAGAGTGTTTCCCATGGGCCGTGGCTGAGAATGTGGGCTCAAAGCACAACACTCGAACGTGCCACTGCCGTGGGCTCACTTGTTCTCCTGCGTTCGCCATTGGAGGGGACCTCAGAGTGTGTTACCTTCAGCAAAAGATACTTTCTTAGGCTTACCTCCAGTTGGCCCAACTATAAAGAAGGCTGCTAGTCCTTGTTCTATAATATGTTGCACGCACGTGTAAAAAGGCTTTGAAATCTGTGAATGAAATATCCTGGAAGAAAGGCAATGGCTTATTTACTTTTGGTGATTTTATAGAGGCTATGGGGGGGTGCTATGATGCTGAAAAGGATTGCCTTTTCTTGAGTCATTATCCAAACTGGAGCCTGGAGGAATGTGGTGTATTTTTAATAGAATGACAGATAAGATTACTTGTCTCTATTAGAAAAAGGGGTGGGTTAGGCCAATCTTGCCCAGATGGCCTCATGTGTACCAAACACAAGCCCTGTTCAGATGAAAAAACAAACACATTTTAAGGTGGTGAGGAGCAGATAAACCCCCCCAAAGAAGTTAGCTTTCCTTTCTGAGAAACAGGTGTGATGTGGCTATAAGAGCCGCAACTCTTGCTCTCAGAAAAATGAGGCAGACTTGGGTTCCAGTCACAGCTCTGTGACCTGGGGCAAGTTATTTGACTCCTCTGGGCCTCAGTCTTCTCCTCTATAAAATGGGCATAATAACAACAAATTCCTAAACATCTAGCAAAGTTCTTGGCATACCATAGGTGCTTGATGAATGTGAACTACCTTTTCTATTTCCCTTCTACCTCCAGCTCACTCAACCAGCAACTCCAAATCCGGGTTCCCTGGTACATTCATCCTGACATGCAAGAAATGTTTTCCTGTGGTCAATGACAAAGATAAAGAAACTGAAGCATTAAAAAGAAAACAAACAAATAAATAAACCGCACCGCCTAAACCCACAACCTGAGAAGTTGTCCCTCCTCACGCAGTTTCTATTCCAGGTTTTATGTTGTCAATCTGGGAACATTATCAAAGCAAATGTTAGTTAAAAATTGTTTACCAAAGGACAGGTAGTTAAACACCATGTACAGCTGAGAGTATTGTTATCGTAAGCCTAAAATAATTTTTCTCAAATTTTTATTTATAAAGAAAGTTATTGAACAGGAGTGTTCAGATATGTCCTGAGGCAATCAGAGGATTTTTTTCTTTCAGTCCCTTCTGCAGATTCACTGTCTAACCATATCTCTCTAGTGCTTTCTTTCTTTAATAAAGTGCCACGCATTCTAATTAAGCAAATCAATGAAACGTGCAGACCTCTACCTATGAGTTATTTGTCAATTGGCAGAGAGATTACTGGCTCGGTATTGCTGGAGCCTGGGTAAACTCCACCATTCACAGAGAAAACCAACCTATCACACTTCCTTAATCAGTACAAACATTCAGCCTAGAGTTTTATCAATTTTTTAACATACAGTAACAATTGTGTATCAGGACAAGAAAATGAAAATAAAGGAGAACTAAACCTCGGAGGGGTCCTGTGTTTCCAAATGTAAATTGAGATCCAAACATTAAACAATAGGGATTGTCTAATCCTTCCACAAAGGCACAAATTGCAAATCCAACTTCCCTGCCAAAGTGGCTTTGTCTAACAGAGTCTTTAATGCAAAGAATCCCCTAGGCAAAGTCTCTGTTTCTACAGGGTTTGGCACCACGAAAGCCCTGTGAAGTCAGATGCTCCCTAGCTATAAAGTTAATTGTTCTTAAAGCAAAATCAGGTGTTCCTGTGCTCTAGCTATGCTCCAAACCACAGAAACCCAAGGTGGCTTGGTCTGAAGATTAAGCTCAGACCGAATCATTAATTCCAACAAAATTTCCTGATATTTTGTTGAATAAGGCCAAACCTTCATGCCGAACCTGAAAAACACCTTTTAACATGCCCTAACATGCGCCTGATAAACAAATTGGATGTATCTAAAATAATATGCAATCAAGAAAATCGTAGGGGGAAAAATGGTATGTGTGGTTGCAGTTAATATGGTTGAGTCTCTCAAAGAACCATCCGGTCACTTTTCCAAGAGAGGTAACCATTTTTCCTGGAGCTAAGATGCTGATTTTCATTTAACTTGACACTTTGTACCCTTTGCAGAGCAATTGTAGGAGGAAACAGTATCTGTAGCCATGCATATTTACATATTCTTATTCATCTTTTGTTCTCCTACCCTTTGCACAGTGGATGATAAGGTAGACCCTTGAATAGAATATATATGTGTGAATGGAATTGCATGGAAAGAGAAAGCAAAACAAAGCCAGAGTGATATTAACACTTCTAGGGAATGGGTCATTCCTATGTTCTCTCTAGAGCCGGCGAGTGAGTGAAGCTTCATCTGTATACAGTCGCTCCCCGTCACTGGCATCACCGCCTGAGCTCTGCCTCCCCCGTTGGTGGAAAAATTGTCTTCCATGAAACCGCTCCCTGGTGCCAAAAAGGTTGGGGACCACTGCTCTAGAGGGAACAGGGTAGTGAGTTCACAGTACCTGTCTTATAGTGGCTGGTAACAGAGTACTACAGGACAATGGATCACAGTGAAATACTTTTTTTTTTTGGACATAAGAGCACAACATTACATTGAATTTAGAACATTACACTGAATTTAGAACTTTCCTTTTAATACCATCTTTTTTGCATGATGTTTTTAATAATATTTCTTCCCCTCTGTGTTTCCCTTTAATTGTCAGAATGGAGCCATCAGCTGTTGGCTGTTAAGTCAGGTCTAGGCACTAGTTGGTGCTCAGATTCTGAGTTGATGTGACCTGGGGCAAGTCATGTCCTTTATCTGGGTCTCAGTTTTCTCCTTGAGTTAAATGGTCTTATTTATTTATTTATTTATTTATTTATTTACTGTGAGACAAAGTCTCACTGTTGCATGGGCTAGAGTGCTGTGGCCTCATCACAGCTCACAACAACCTCAAACTCCTGGGCTCAAGCGATCCTACTGTCTCAGCCTCCTGAGTAGCTGGGACTACAGGCACTTGCCACCAAGCCTGGCTAATTTTTTCTATTTTTAGTTGCCTGGCTAATTTCTTTTTCAATTTTTAGTAAACACAGGGTCTCGCGCTTGCTCAGGCAGGTATAGCACCTGAGTGCATTGGCATTTATTTATTTATTTATTTATGAAGGACAAAGTCTTGCTCTGTTGCTCAGGCTAGAGTGCAGTGGCGTCTACAACCTCAAACATCCGGGCTCCAGTGATCCTCCTGCCTCAGCCTCCCAAGTAGCTGGGTCTACAGGCATGCATCACCATGCCCGGCTAATTTTTCTATTTTTTGTAGAGACGGGGATCTCATTCTTGCTTAGGCTGATCTCGAACTCCTGGCCTCAAGTGATCCTCTTGCTTTAGCCACCCAAAGTGCTGGGATTACAGGCCTTGCCACTATTTAGTAATATGTTGATCCACTGCCAGTTTGTACAGATTCGTGTATTATAGGTGAGAGAGGAATTATAGCCACACTTGAACTCCTAGTCTCAGCTACAGTAGACTGGACAGGTTTGACTGTTTGCCCTGATTGATTTAACCAGGCAATTGTCAAACCTCCACCAGGGTCTCTATTCTATCTATCTATTAATCATTTACCTATCTCTCCCTAAAAAGCCACCTCTCTTGCTTCCTCTGTTTAGATGATAACATGTAGCACAGACATGAAAAGAAACATAAGGCCGAGCTACTCCCTGGTGGCCCTAACACTCTGTGTCATCACAATTACTGTGCTGCATCCACGAAAAATGTTCTGTTAGGCATCCTCAGATGAGATGTCAAAAAGATTCTGTAAGTGTGAACTTACTTTTTGCTGTTATTGAGTTTCCATTTATTTCCTCCTTTTCCTTTAAGAACAAGTGGAGAAGGACATTTGGGCGGAACAGTCGCAACATGCTGACTCATCTTGGGTGTTGAGAAGACCGAAGCAATTTGAAAAAGTGACATTATATTAAGGGCAACGTGGAAAACAATTAAAAAGATGGACTCCAGATGTACGTGATTCCAGAGACAACGCAATTTGACCGACGTTCCTACGCCATGCGTTCCTCCCTCCCCAGCGAAGCGAGCTGGCTGTGGTAGCCTTGATGGCAGCCTGAAAGATTTTCTGTGTTTCTGGTAACATTTTAGCAGTTGGTTTCCTTCTGCTGTGACTGTGACCAGGGCATTAAAACACCAGTACTTCAAAAGGATTTAAGAATTTGTTAGTTTTTCAGGAGATGGTGAGAAATGTATTCAAGGTTCGCTTTTCTGTTTTAGGTAAAGACTCCCAAAGGGTGTTCATTTCCAACTTTCATTTTAGTTTCACTTAACGTACAAAAAGAAATCTTTATTTCCATGTAGCATCATTCTGATGGTAACAATAGTTTTTTTTTTTTTCTTTTTCACAAGTAGAACATTCTGTGATATTCCACAGCATTCATTATGTAGGTCTTGGTGGTTTTATATGAGATATTATTGAATGACTCGGCTCGTGAACAATGAATGATAGTTTCATAAACAACCTTTAGGAGGCAGACGTAGCTTCAGTTTAACACTATAAAAACATGTCATTATACAATAGCCTGTAGAAGGTGCTAAGAAAATACAAAGAAGTAAAACAAATACACAAAATGTAATGCATAATAAAATAATAAATAAAATGATAAAAATAATACATAAAATGAAAGGGTTTGTGTAGGATTGGGTGATGTCTATGTCTGTATGCGACAGGGAGAAGGGTGAGGGTGTGGGAGAGTGTCTGGAATACAAATCCATCTACGCACGTATGTTGTGAATGGAGCTTCAGAAGCCAGGACAGATAACAGAACAGGTGGCTGACACAGGCTGCTAAAATTAGATACTCCCATATATCAAAGTATAAGAGGTACCACCACTACTTGTTTTAATATTTTCCCGGTGGACTTGCTTCTATAGTGTGAAGACTGCTTCACTTGGGCTTCCTTATATGTAAAAATTATTTACCTCAAAGTATGATATTTCATGTTTCTATACCAAATGAAACAATTTTTGAAAGGAAAAGAATTATTCACCCTGACCATCCTACTTGAGATAGTGAAGGCACCTGTTTTGTTTTCACAAACCAAAATGGGATTACAAGAGTCAAACACATTTTCAGGTTGAAAGAATAGTTTGCCAGAAAAAACAATTTTGCTGGAAAAGAGGTCGACTGAAAGTCTGTTGATGTGTAGGAAACGGTAGTGTTAATCCTTTGTGCATATACGCACATAAGTTAAAATCTAGGACATATAAAATTAAGTGTCATAAGGAAAATATAATAAGCACGCACCTCAATTATTAGGTACTCTTTATTATATAGTATAAATGGCTCTGTAATGCCATAATGACAGTACACCCAGGAGCCCCGAACTGATAGGTACCAGAGTAAATAGTTTAGCTATTTGTGTACGTTGAATAGTGTTTTGTCCTGTTACATTTCTGGGTAATCTTCCTTGTTCATTTTAGATATTGCAGCTTTCTTTTTCAGGTTAGAAAAAGTTAATGTAGAGTGATATTAACCTATGACATCAGAAAAATTTGAATAAGTTTAAAATGTCTTGATAGTCTATGCATGTTTCTTCTATTTGAGATAATAGGCGCTTAGCAAATGTGAAGATGCCAACCATCACGCAATAAACCATTTTCATATACCAACTATATGCCAGAAGATTCTGTATAGGAGAGCTGGATTCCAAGAGCAACCAACCACAATTTAAAGAAAATCTACAGAAATTTAAAGAAATTTAAATACAATTTAAAGAAAAATGTGTTATAATGTAGACTTTTTGTTCCAACAACTTTAAAATTGCTCTTTTAAAAATATTTAATAGTCTAAATGTTTTTACCTTTATTCTTAGAAAAAAGTTTCTTCAAACTTATTATATTTGTTTTAGAATATATGGAAACTACCAAAAAGAAAACTCAAATCTGAGAAAACCAGTATTAAAATTTTGGCAGTTCCGTTCATTTTTTTTTCTCTTAATTTCCTATTGTTCCCCTCTCTCTTTCAATGCGCACACACGTAAATGTACACAATTGAAATCATACTGTTTGTAGTTTTATATCCTTTTTCCACTTAACATACCATGAGCATTTTTCCATGTCACTAAATATGCTTCGAATATGTTCTTGGCCACATAAAATTCCATCCTATTGAAGCACCTGTTTTCTTTTAAGCAAAGACACATGCCATGTTTTCCAGTCTCATTGGACTCTGAAAAGCCAAAGAAAATACCTTGTGTCGATCTACCATGAGCCTCTTTTGAGTTTCTAATTTTTTATTCTATTTATAAAATGCACCCATGGTGCAAGCACACCTCTGCACACTAGATATAATGTATAGTTAATAAGCATTCTAAAGAAAATGCCGGTCAGCCTCTTTTCCCTTGATGTTAAGTCACCCACTTCACCATTACAAATCTATACAGTGTCAAAAAGTGTCACAAATGGCTTTTCCCATAGCCACAAATGAACTTCAATCTCTGAGGCACCCACCTGAAGACACTTGAGATTATCATAGTGCAGTTTTAAGCTTTAATAACTTCAGAAATAGAAACGCTGCAAACTTACAAAAGCAACATTTTTACGCTTAGTTTTGTGAATTGGAATAATTTTAACTCCTAATTATTTTGTTTCCATCTGTTTGCCCATCTTCAATCAGGGCAACTGATGAAGTTTTAAAACAATCTGCTAGAAACTTTGGTTGTGATCTCTTTGGAGCTGTAACTAGTAGAAGTAATGTGTCGGTAACAGACTAAGCATACGTGAATCCTTTAATCCTCAGGAGGGCACTGTGGAACTATGTTCTTAGGGTTGTCTGCTGTGGGAAGGTTCTTTTGTTACTCAAATTATGTGAAGAGTACAAGGCCGGAACTCCACAGAGAAAACATTTTCATTACTTTTAAAGACAAACCATAAAGATTTTTTAAAATGTGAAACAAATATATATGTATTTATTTTGTATTTTATTTTCATATTAAACTGAGTAATTTGAAGAATGATCAAGCTATTTCTACCTGGAAAATCATATTCAGGTAAGGAAACGGCTTTTGTGTAGTTTTATGAATATTTGGAAAGAGCAAACCTGGAGCAGGTGCTTAATTTTATAATTCTTAAATTTCCAGTACTCAGAGCTCTCAGTCCAACTTTGATAGTATTTGTTGTAAAACTAAGTAGCTCTAAAAAAAAAAAAAAAGAGGTCTTTTAACCTGCTGAGATAAAGTTGGCTTTTCCATGTGCTTCTCACATGCCCTACACCTCCGTGTTTTTAAACTAAAATGTGTTCATACTTCTCCAGGAGTAAAACAAAACAATGAAATCATTATTCAGATAAAATATTATAGGTTTATTTAAAACTTAATTCTCACCTTGAGTATGCAAAATACAAACTCCACAAAATGTTCATTTTACTTTGTAGTTTACAAATATACAAAATAGAAGTTTGCTTAAATTTATATTACATATTTATTAAGGCAAGGAACTATATAGAAAAAACATTTGTTCTGCTAAAGGCATACTTGGGAATAAACCATTGTACGAATTATTGCACATCTGAAACCACAGTGCATAACAGACTGTCTGCATAAAAATGTTAAAGTAAACCAGGCGTATTTACCTGACTTAGGTCATAAATGTAGATCGGAAGACAAAAATAGATTTTCCTTGTCAAAGTATGCAGCAGTTTGAGAACTTTGGCTTCCTCGTTTGGTACCTTTAGAACCAAGACTCACCAAGCACCATCATTTAGGCTATTAAAACACATTTTCAGTACCTGAATTTCTTCCTTTTCTTCTAACATCATAATAATGGCTTTTAGAAGGTAAAGAGAATACAAGGTGATCTTTATGCTTATATTGCATCAAAACACAATTCAAGGGAATTCTGGTCTTCCCTCCCCCAACTCACGGATCTAATTTATACCCTGATATCCACAACTTCCAGTCACCCCCTCGGCATTTTGTAAGTCCAGGAATATTGAAGTTGGATTTAGAATTGGAATGATAAGAAGATCCAGTCACAGACCCCATCTGTTCTTTGACTTTGACTTTTGGATTCCTCGTTGCTCCTGATTGATTATTCATTCACAAGCGGACTCAGTTGGGAACTTGACCATGATTGTAGTGCTCCAGCTGGGCTCCTCCCCTCATCGGGAAGACAGTGTTCAAAGGTAAAAAATACTGAATTCTCTTTTGGCAGTGTGGGTCTTATTCACTGTTTGAGACTTAAAAGTGCCTCTTCATGTGTAAGGCGAGGTGGTCCGACCTAGAAAATGCCCGGTCGCACTTCTGGCACTGGAAGGGGCGGTGCCCGGTGTGTTTGCGGTAGTGCCTGGTCAGTTCATCCGAGCGGGCAAATTTCCACCCACAGCCATCCCAGTCACAGTGGTAGGGTTTCTCACCTATAAAGGGAAAAGAAATAAAAAAGGTGTTAAAGCCATTGCTATGACAAAGAATTGGCCCTTTTAGAAACTGGAGGCCAGGTATTAAACTAAATTTGCAGGTACCCCATTCTGAAAGAATCCAGGAATGTCTATACCACTGAAAGGCCATATTAAATTTCAAGCCATAAATAGGAATAATACATGCTTTAAGTATTTACTCTTTTTAAGGGAAGATTAATTAAGCAATAGAAAACATGCAAACACCACCTAAACCACCTTCTTTCTATTGGGCTGTTTCTTTTGAGCCAAGATATAAAATGGTGGTGGAAATGAATTTGGAAATTGTGATGAGTAGTGTCTCTCCCTGCCCAAACCCAGCAATAATACCTTATCCCACTACAATTGGATCTAAAAAGCCATAGGCAGCTATTTTTTTCTTTACCTTAATAAAGGCTACCCCTAAATGACCTTTTGTACCTATTTACACTGACATGGAAATTCTCCGCAGTGACAATCTTAAACCAGAATCTCCCCAGCAGTTGTAACGATTGTATTCCTTGAATTTAAATAAAACCTAATTATTAAGACCACAGCTAAAAATAATAGGGGGAGCGAAGGCTGAACCTAAGATGGGAACAACCAGTGAAAATAGTCTGGAAAATTAAAAACAGATTAAAAAAAAGCCATCATGATTTTGCACTGCAGAGTATAATTTCTTGATTACAAGGGCAATACTTTGCTCATGCTAGGAGAGGCCCACGTACCACTGGGAATCTCCTGCCTTTTAAAAGCCTCGCAAAACTGCACATTCAAGCACAGATACCATCCATCAAGCAAAAAGCTCCTGGGCAGAAGAGTAGGCGCCTGTTTGCTGGCCTCTCCTGTGACCCAGGAGATGAAGGAGATAGGATTGGCTGGCAACCCCAGGAGGCATTGCAGAATGTCCACAGTTAGCCTATGGGACTGCATCCCCCGCCTTTCTGCAGCTTGCGTCCCCCTACCTGTGTGGGTTCGCAGGTGTGCCTTAAGATGAGAACTCTTTGTGTAGGTTTTGCCGCAGCCCGCGTAATCACAAGTGTGCGTGGCGGTTCTTTTCCGGGGCCACGATCTTCTTCCCCTCTTTGGCTTGGGCTCCTCCGGCATGCAGGAACCGGGTGGCATGAGCTCTGGGGGTGAAGAAGGTGAGGTCAGCAACATCCTGTGAGCCCCGGAGGGCTGGCACACGCAGAGCTCCCCAGCCCAAGCTAAGAATCCCCAGGACTGACCTTGGTAATGGAGCGGCGGGACCTGCGGCTGCATCTGGTCGGGCAGGAAGGGTGGGTAGCTGGGCCCGGGGTGGGGATGGAAGCCTGGGGGAAGCGGCAGGGCAGGGTGACAGTCCCTGCTGCTCAGCAGTTCCTCGGGACCCAGGGTCGGGGTAGTCCTGCTGGGCAGCTGCCGCCCCAGGGGGAAGTCGTGTGCAGTCGGCCGGTGGCCATTGCTGAGAGGGGGTCCAGCGCCTAAGTGGGCCTCTAGGGGCCGGCTGACGGTGCACGAGGGGACTGCCTCCTGCTTGATCTTGGGGCACATGCGCGGCGGCCCGCCGCTGTAGGGTGCCACCACCACCGGATGGCTGCCGTCAGGACTGCCTTTGCTAACACTGATGACCGACGGGCTGCCGTACTCGCTGCCAGGGGCGCTCATCGCCGACTTCAGCACAAATTTGCCCATCAGCCCGCCACCTGGCGGCTGCGGCTGCTGCGGCGGAATGTACACGGGGTCCAACTCTGGCCGCAGGAGCTCAGCCACGAAGCCGCCCGAGGGGCTCACGTCGTTGATATCCGCCAGGTTGAAGGGAGCTGTGGGAGGGGGCGCAGACTCCCGGCCATAAAGGAGGCCTCCGCCCGAGCCGCCCGGTGCCACGCCTGGGTCGCCCCCGGCTCGGATCGGATAGCTGAAGCTGCAGGTGGAGGGCGCACTGGCAGGGCCACTGCTTGAGGGCGAGGACGAGGATGAGGCTGAAGCCGATGAAGACACGGTGGCAGCCACTGACTCCTGATGGGACAGCGAGTTGGAAAGGATAAAGTCCAGGTCCAGAAGGTCGTTATCGTTGAACACCTCCGTCTCCCTCCGGGGTAGGAGCGCCGGATTGCTACCACCGCAAGCCGCGCCGGCTCCGCCGCTCTCCAGGTCAGTGGCCACCGTCGCCGCCGCCAGGTCGTAGGGGCGGCCGGGAAGCACAGGGGGAAGTCGCTTCATGTGGGAGAGCTCCTCCCGCCAGCGCTGCGGGGTCAGGATGGGAGAGAGATGGTCAGTGGTGGTCCCCTGCTGCCACCCCGGGCCACACGCGCCTGCACCACCCAGACATGGTGACTGGGCAGGCAGGAAGCGCCCAGGAACTCTGGGCGCCAGTGCTGCAATCTCGGCCCACACCCGGGTCCCAGAAGAGGTGATGTGTCTATATTGAGGGTGTTATGTAGTGTGTGCCCAACTGCGTGTAAGCGAGAGAGAGACACAGCTAGCCAGCCCCGGTCCCTCCCCCGCCAGATCCCGGGGACACCCCCGGAATTGGGACACCAAGGCGCTCTCGGTGCTCCCTCGCCACTGGGCCGCCCACGCGCTAAGCTCACTCCAGCCCAGTCAGTGGCTGGGGACTCAGCCACCTCCTGCCTGGTGGTCTGCACGCGCGCGCGAGCGCCCGCCCTACCAACTGCTTGCTCCGGGACACGTGAGGACCCGGTGTGCGTCCCCGGCGGCTCCGCAATGCCCGGACCACATGCATGTACAGCCAAGCTAAGAGCGCGGAAGCCATCCCGGGAAGGCTGCGGAGTCCGCGCCGTGAGCACTCCTTACCCTCGCCCAGTGGCTCTTCGTGACCTCGGGGTTCTGCCCGTCCCCACCCCACCCACGGAAGCCCACCGGGTGTTCCCGGCGGCCCAGGGCAACACTCACGTTATTCGGGGCACCTGCCGGACGCAGTGTCTTCTCCCTTCCCGCCGGGCCAGACGCGAACGTAGAAAAAGACGGGAGCAGCGCGTCGCTGACAGCCATGTCAGACTCGCCAGGTGGCTGCCTGCGGACCGGGCGGGGCGCACAGAGGCAGGAGTCAGGGACCACTTTCGGCCGCCGCTCCGGTGCGTTCCCCCGGTCCTCACCCCTCTCTACCCCCATTGCCCCGCATCTCACCTACCTCATTAATGTGGGGGCCCAGAAGGTCCGTGGGAGCCGAAGCAGCGGGGGTACCCGAACCCCAAAATCAACGAAGAAAATTTAAAAAAGACTTAGAAACGAAGCCAAAACCAGAAACCCCAAACTGCCCGAGATCCTTCTTCTTTGGATCAATATAAATTGGAGACGTCTTTTTAAAAAAGTTCCTTTGTATACAAAAGTTCTTAGAAAAGTTGTAAACTTTTATAAAAATAGACAAATCAGCAAGGCGAGTAAGTAGGTCCGGTGTCCAGGCTGCTCTCTCTTCGACTCAGCAGCGTCCCCCACCGCTGTCGCTGTCGCCGCGGCTGTTGCCGTGGGCGCAGGGGCTGTGGCCGGGGCGGTGGGCGGGCGGCGCCGCCAGGTGAGACTGGCCGCGGTGGCGCTGAGCTGCGGGCTGGGCGGCGGCGCAGGGCGCGGAGTCCGGGGGGCTGCTTGGGTCGCGCGCGGCCATGGGCGCGGGCCACGGGCGGGTAGGTGGGTGGGGGGCCGGAGGGGCGGGGAGGGGCACTAGGCGGCTCCCGGTGCCGCCGCCGCCCGCCACCGCCTCTACTCCCCGCGCGCCCGCAGCCGCGCTCGCTCTCTCGGGCCGGGGAACTGCCGGCGGCCGCCGCGCGCTCCTGACTTATAACTTTGGGCTACCCCGGTCCCCCCGCCTTCTCCCTGCTGCGCGCCAGGGCCCGCCGCCAGGCCCCGCCCCTCCCTTTCTTCTCCCCGCCCCCCCGCCGTTGCCATGGCAGCTAAATAAACAAACTCGGCGCACGTGGGGGCGGGGCGCGGGAGGGGCCGGGCCGTGACGCCAGCTCGGCAGCTGGCGAGCTGGAGCCGCGCTGACGCCGGCGGCGGTGGTGACGACGGCGGCGTCCGCCCCAGCTCCGGGCGCGGAGAACGGGGCGCAGGTTCGGCCGCTGGGCGGCCAGGGCTGTCCGCGCCGCCATTGCGGGTTCCCTGGGTTCGAAGCCCGAGGCGGGGAAGGCCGGTGGGGGAGCAGGGGCACGATTTCGCGCCCCCGCCCCTGCTCCCGTACGCGCTCGCCGCGCCGTCTGCGCGCTAGAGGACAGCGCGATTATCCGCGTGACTTAGCCAGCTCTCCCTCCCTCCCCCACGCACGCAGGAGCCCGGCTCCCGCCCCGCAGCGCCTGTGCGGGCGCTTGGCCTGGCCGCGCACGGTTCCTCTCCGGGCCAGCGGCCGGGCTGAGGGTGGGGGTAGGGGCGGGGATGCGGGTGGAGGGGAGGTGGGTGTCCAGCACTGGGTGGCGGCACTGGGAACCCCCGGAGAAGGCTGGAGGATTGTTCCGCGCCTGGAGCAAGCGGACAGAGGCCGGGATGGGGATCCGAGTTACGGTTTTGTTATTTAAAGGAGTGAAAGGGCTAAAGATAGGAGGGGTGGGGGAGACACCTTTCAACCAGACAATCTCAAAGCACGTTACAAGCCACGCACTCTCCACTTTATGGATGAGAAAACTGAGTCATAAAGAGGTGAAATGGCGAGTGAAGGTCAAACGACAGCTCGCCTCTTTCGGCTCCGGCTCCGGGTGGGTCAAGCCAACCGAAAGGGACTTAGACGGGAGGTGGCCAGGTGCCAGGAAGTGCAGCGCTGCGGGGGGATCCCAGTTCCCGGAAAGTGCACACGGGGCCCGCGGCAGCCGGCCTTGCCCACCGGGAAGAGAAAAGGGAAAGGCGATCAGGATCTCAGTCTTACAGCGCTGCCCCCCCTCCTCCCCCCTTAGTTTGTGATCAGTAATTTTCCAGCCGGGAAATGTTTTCGCCCTCATCTTCTATGCAAACAGTGCTTTTTTTTTTTTTTAACGTGAGTGTGGTGGTGTTCGGTATCACTTGCTGAACGTAAGCTTGCGAGGTGTTTACTTTGGATTGGGGCGCGCCGCGCCTGACTCCGCCCGCGCTCTCCGCGGAGCCCCCTCTCCCGCAAACGCTGCCTTACCCGGCCTGTGTCAGCTAAGGGAAGAGGAGGGAGGAGAGGGCCTGGGAAAGGGGGTCGAAGTTCCAGCACCGGGCACAGTGTGCCCTCACCCCTTACTGAGTTGTAGTTGCCTCATACTTTTTGCCGTTGTCACCTGTTTGAATCCTGAGATTCTGGCGCCCATTAGGTTTCCTCAGAATATTCGTTATCCCTGACTTTTCCCCTCCTCACCCACCACAGGAGCGTTCTTGGAATGCATGTCGCCCCGAAAGAATCGACTCGGCTCTCTCTGCCATCGCTTGGAATCCTCTAAGGTGCAGAGAGCTGGGCGCCTTGGAGTACATGACTTCCCTCCTCTACCTCGGCTCTGCCAAGGGCCGCCAGGGCCGGCCGCTGAGGGGAGGGGCATCCTTTGGCAGGGAAAACGAAACCTCCGCAGGCCTCCAGGGGTTCAACCCCACCCCCATAGGACCAGGCAGTTTAATTCTTTGAAAATATTGCCCTTTTCAAACGGAGGAACTAAGAAAGGAAGACACCTGCTGCTTCCTCCCCCCACCCCTTTCACTGTGTTGGCAAAAACTTCTGGGATGCTAGGATCTGAGGGTTGTATGGAAAAGTTAGCAACTTTTTCATAAAGACCAGAGTCCCTAAACCCTGACGAACTTGGATGAGCCCTGTCATGGCAGCCTGTCCCCTCGGGGATGTAAACACGTAGGTTGGGACTTGGAATTTCCAACTTCTAGCCAGTTTACCAGATTATTTCTCCTTAGATTTTAGTTATCTAAGGCAGTAGCCCTTCCGCCTCAAAAAGACTAACTGGAACCACTAGACTGAGAAAGCAGTATTGCTCAGATGAATTGGAAAGACACTATTATTATGTCATATAATCAAGACAAGATTCTGAAAAAAAATGAACTTGTAGTTTCCAAACAGCCTTCTCAAGGGTAAAAGCTGGTGCCTCTTTGTGGCAGGCATCTATCTGGTTATTCCTCTGATTGCATCATAAAGGGAAATCTCTATGTTCTACAGACGTCTAAGAGGCAAGGAACTTCAAGTTCACAAATCATCTCCTTTCAAGGCAGGTGCCCGGTGTCACAACAGGGTTATGACCGTCCCTCTTTTCAGAACAGGTAGGGCCAGAAGAGTTAAATCCCTGCCCTATATAATTTATAAACATGAGGCTGAGTAAACCTTTGATGACTAAATTGCACTCTAAAATAATAATAATAGAAGACACCCTTTAAAGAAGAATTAAACACTTACTGGTGACTTTATTTCAGCGAACCGATATTACAAGTTTTGTGGAATGGAAGTTAATTATTAATGTCCTTGGAGTTATAATATTTTTCCAGCACAAACTGCATTAGTCGGCAGAAGATGTGACGCACACCATTAGCGCTAGGGGATTCATGTGGATCCGTGAAGGGGTGTGATGATTGAAGAGGCTGCACCCATGTTTCATGTGAAAGACTCCGCAGCCATAACTGGGCTTGAAGTCTGGACCCGCAGAGCACCTCGGAGAGCATGACTGCACCCTGGCCTGGGTGTCTGTGCATACCTTCTGCAGGACTCAGAAAAAGATGCTCTGTAAGAAGGTGAAAGGGGCTGGCACGATGGGTCATGCCTGTAATCCTAGCACCCTGGGAGGCCGAGGCGGGCGGATCATTTGAGCTCAGGAGTTCCAGACCAGCCTGAGCAAGAGCAGGACCCCATTTCTACTAAAAAAAAAATAGAAAGAGTTTAGCTGGACAACTTAAAATATATAGAGAAAATTAGCTGGGCATGGTGGCGCATGCCTGTAGTCCCAGCTACTTGGGAGACTGAGGCAGGAGGATCGCTTGAGCCCAGGAGTGTGAGGTTGCTGTGAGCTAGGCTGACACCAGCACTCACTCTAGCCCAGGCCAAAGAGTGACACTCTGTCTCAAAAAAAAAAAAAAAAAAAATGTGCTTGGACGCTGAGTGCAGTGACTTGAGCCTGTAATTCCAGCACTCTGGGGGTCAAGGCAGGAGGATCACTTGAGGCCAGGAGTTCGAGACCAGCCTGAGCAACATAGCAAGATGCCAGCTCTACAAAAAAACAGTACAAAAAATTAGCCGGGTGTGGTAGTGCGCACCAGTAGTCCCAGCTATTTGGAACGCTGAGGCAGGAGGATCACTTGAGCCAGGAGTTTGGGGCTGCAATGGGCTCTGATGACACCACTGCACTCCAGCCTGGGTGACAGAGTAAGACCCTGTCTCAAACAAACAAACAAAAAAGTGCCTGGGGCTTAACCCCAAACGAGTTAAGTCAGAGCCACTGGAATTGATAGTTTTTTATAATATCTCAGAATTTTAACATGCTGCGCAGTTGAGAATCTCTGTTCTAGAAAGAAGGGCACATGTGGCCTAGTGTGGCACAGACGTGAATATGAGAGTCTATCGTCTCGAGGGCATGCATGATCCGCTGCGGAAGAGCATCTAGGGAAGATGAATTGGGGGGTTTGGGGACCTGGGAGGACTGTTGTGTCAGTAGTTGGAGGCATCGGTGGATCCAGGATTGACCCTGGGCACTTGGGTACCAGGCAGAGGTCTGGGAAGCAGCCAGAGCCTCCCTCTCAGTGAGCTTAATCTCTCTTAGCTGTAACGGCGGCTATCCCTCCGAAGCTTGGAACTTCTGGACAAGAAAGGGCCTGGTTTCCGGTGGCCTCTATGACTCCCATGTAGGTGAGTGCACCCTCGGCCCGTGTCTGGCCGGGTGGGTTGTATAAGCAGGGAGTCGTGATGGCTTCTTGCTCCGTTGTAAAGTGAAAGTTGAGGGCAGAGGGCTGGGCTGAGAGTGGACAGATGAGCCTGTCCTCTGTGGTAGGACCTACAGGTGCCTAGAGGGGCCTTGATGGGAGCCGTAGTGACGACCCTCCCGCCCTGCCTCGGTCCCCTTAGGCTGCAGGCCGTACTCCATCCCTCCCTGCGAGCACCACGTCAACGGCTCCCGGCCCACGTGCACGGGGGAGGGAGACACTCCCAAGTGCAGCAAGACTTGCGAGCCCGGCTACAGCCCGACCTACAAAGAAGACAAGCACTACGGTAAGGACGCCCGGGCTGCAGCTCGTGCGGGAGCCCAGGAGCAGCCGGCCTTCTCCCTCACGCGAATGCAGGAAGGGGCCAGGGCCGTGGCGAGTCCCGGAGCCCCAGGGTGGAGACAGGAAGGATGTACCCCTGTCTTGCCAGAGGGAGCAGCACCCCCCCCATTCTCTGCCTGTTCTACCCTGAACTCGGCCTGACCCCTCATTTTACAAGGAAGCGACAAGCCCTGGAGCGCTGGGTTACCCTGGCCTCTGCCAGGGCCTGGTGCTCACCGCTCCCTCCCTTCCTCGCTCCCAGCCCCAGCCCTGTCGTCAAGCCCTTGGGACACCTTCCTTGAGCTCCCCTGGCTGGGGACGTCCCCTAGACACACAGCCCTCCCCAGAGGCCCCCCGAAATCAGTGCCTGGGGAGGTGGAGCTGCAGGAGGCCCCGTCACCACCCCAGCCCCGCCTTGGCCCATCTTCCAGGATACAGTTCCTACGGCGTCCCCAACAGCGAGAAGGAGATCATGGCCGAGATCTACAAAAATGGCCCGGTGGAGGGAGCCTTCTCTGTGTACTCGGACTTCCTGCTGTACAAGTCAGGTGAGTGCCCGTGTCTGGCTGCGGCGGGCGGAGGTTGGGGTTGGGGGGTGGTCTGAGCTCAGGTGCCAGGGCGGTGCAGG
The DNA here is from genome assembly GCA_963575035.1 of Avahi laniger. Lineage (NCBI taxonomy): Eukaryota > Metazoa > Chordata > Mammalia > Primates > Indriidae > Avahi > Avahi laniger. Next base: position 19,777 of record CAUYSK010007603.1, on the reverse strand, counting down.
CGGCCAGCAGGGCCTGACTGGGCAGGAGGGCGAGGGGGCTGGGGAGGGCTGCGGGCTCCCCTCGTCCCCCGGCCCCTGCAGGCCTGCCAGGGTCAGGCCCCCTGACTCCGTGTATCCGCAGCCCAGCCCTTCCCACGTGCCGGGCGCCCTGCGTCTCTGCAGGCAGCGTTCCCAGGCCCGCTCCAGGGTTTTCTCTTTGGCTAGTTTCTTCTTATGCCTCAGAGCCCAGCTCACACTTCGTCGTGGAGCCTGTCCCTCCGTGGCGGCGGGTCACGCCTGCCTTCGCCCGCATGGCCTTCCCGTGCTTCATCGGCACCTAGCCTTATAGCGGCGGGTCTTTTGTGTCTGGACCGAGTGACACGTTTTATTCATCTCTGTCTTTGCAAGGGTCCAGCCTCGTGCCTAATACCTGGGGGCTGGGTGATGCTGTGGGACCCATACCAAGGAAGTCCCGTCCATCAGTGCCCCTAGCAACCCTGGGTTCCAGGGGAACTGTCTTTGCCGACTGCCTCTGTCCCACTTGCCTCCCGCTGCATTGAAAACCCCAAAGCTCTGACCCTTATAAAAAAAGGACTAGACAAAGGAAGATGATCTGGCAGGAAATAAATACCGTAAAGCTGGTGGTTCTCAGCACGGGCCCCACCCGTGTAAAAAGCTGCATGTCCAGGTTGGCAGTGATGCCCGGGGGGCCTGGCCGGCAGCCTCTGAGCAGCCAGCACAGCCCTTCCTTCCCCACCTCTGCAGGGTGCTCCCGGAGCAGCACGGTTACGACTCCATAAGCCGCACAACCCTTTTAACAAACCCTTAGGCAGAATCCCAGCATGTAAAACAGATCATTGGTCATTTAGTATTAAATTTGTTTCATAAACTAGAATGTATTTATTAGAACTTTTATTTTTAAAGTCAACCAGTAAGCACATTCTTTGGACTCAATATGTACTCAACACATTTGAGTGTGTTGGGATTTCAGAAATATATTTAATTCCCCAATGTCATGGTAGCCCCCGGAGCCGTCTCATGGGACACTGGGGTTGCAGCACTTCTCCATGGGGACCTGCTGGTCCCTCACAGAACCTGTCTTTACTGACTAGGGGTGGCCTGCGGAGTTGGGGATGCTGTGGGAGGGGGTCCTGGCCTGGCCTCAGTCTACCCGGATTTCCCTCCGGCAGGAGTGTACCAGCACGTGACTGGAGACATGATGGGCGGCCATGCCATCCGCATCCTGGGCTGGGGGCAGGAGAACGGCGTCCCCTACTGGTTGGTCGCCAACTCCTGGAACACTGACTGGGGTGATAATGGTGAGTGCCAACCCCCTTCCTGCCAAGAAGAGGGACACATGAGCCAGACTCGGTGGCCATCTCTGCCAAGGCTGGCCTGTGACCTCTCCACAAGGGCAGATCTGAGCCCCAGAAGGGGTGGTCCCTGCCGCAGCTCCCACTGCCCCGGGTGCCGTGTCTCGAAGGGTGACTGGGGATGCGTGGAGGCGCTGCCTCGGGTGGGGGCGGGGAGGGTCATGGCGTTGAGGGCTGACTACTGGGCAAACCCTAGCAGCCGCCAGGGCTTGGTGACTTAGTCCTCGGTCTTTTAGGGATGGGTCTGAATATATTGACAAGGGTGAAAGCCACAGCACACTTTAAAGCACCTTCTTTTCTTTCCCAGGCTTCTTTAAAATCCTCAGAGGACAGGACCACTGTGGAATCGAATCGGAAGTGGTGGCTGGAGTCCCACGCACCGAGCAGTACTGGGGAAAGATCTAACCTGCCGGGGCCTGTCCGGCCAGCCCTGGGGGAGTTGCTCCCTAAATTTAGCCAGCTGGGCTGGGGATGAGATGGGGTAGAAATATCTTTTATTCTCTGAGTTCACATAAGATACAAGATGGGGCCTGCAGGACTGGATTGGGCCAAACCGTGCATCTGCCGTCTGAGCTGCCTTCCAAGGAGACGCACCCAAGTCCCAGCTGCCTCCCAGCCTGTTCGGTGGACTGATGGACACAGCGCAGACGTCAGACCATGGAAGCCACTGCTGAGCGCACAGTGCACCCTTCCCCCGAGACTAGTGCTGTAGTAGCGCCTGCGGCCCCCCGCGCATCTCCAGGAAGCAAGGCAGACACCTAGGAACGGAAGGTGGAGTTCCTAATGAGATGGCCAGTTGTCACCTGTCAGAAGTACCTCTGAGCACGCAGCTTTCTAGATTTGTGACAGGTTCAGAGAGGTGGTGTGGCAGCCCTTCCTGAGGCCCTGCATCTGTGAAGCTGTGCAATGCAACAAACCCTCTCTGATCTTGTCCTTGGCATGATTCTTTTTTAATAGAAATTTTATTTTTTGTGCACCTCAGCTGATCATGTGAACAAACAAGTCCAACAGTCGGAAGAGCTGTGCTGCTTTACAGATCTCCTTCTGACGGTGTGTCTTGAGGCACCACGGTGCCGATGACTCGCGTCTGACCTACCGACCTCCACTACCAGACTAGTTTGGGAGAAACCAGCTTTTACTGTTCTTTCAAAATCACTGCTTCACCCTGTCAATTTAACAAGGAATGTCTGTGCCAATAAAAGGTTTCTCCTTCACCTTGAAGTCTGCTCTGATGGGTCCCAGGGATCATGTGTCACTGCCTGCGGACTTGCAGCTCCTTATCCCCAGAAAGAATCGTGTTGTTCTGGAACCGCGTGCCCTCCCAACTCTCGCAGCCTCATTTTAACTTCTCACTGCCCCAACCGTATTTTCCAGCCATGCATCTGCCTCTTCACAGTTCCCATCGTCCTCATCAGCCCTTCTCTGTAAATCCATCCTGAGCCCCGACAAGCCTGCCCTGCTTAGAGAGCTAAGAGCAGCGCTGTGCTCCATCTCCTGTTAGCGGCAAACCAGCAGCAGCCTGAGGGTTCTGCTCACAGAACACAGGTGTGGCGTCGTGGGGATCTCACATGACCACGATGCCTCCCCACTGCAGGACCACCTCTCTCTCCCTGGGAGCCCTCCAGTGTTGGTACGGGCTGGAGCCAGAACCCATATACAGTATTTAGAGAGTCCCCTATGCCACTGGTTGCTGTTCCAGAACTATTCCTTGGCATAGATGGCCCTGTTTAAGAGTCACAGCGAAGTACACCAGTTTTTGAGGGAACAGAGGAAACTAGAAGTCAGTGCTCATTCCACTGGCCCCTCCGGATAGCTCAGTATTCCCTTGCCCAGCACGGGAGTCGGGCTGGCAGAGGCATGGGAAATTCAGCTTCCGATGCACTCAGAAGTTAGGAGTCAAAAGCTACATCAAATAAACTCAAAACCCCTGGTGAGCGTTGTAGGAAAAGTGTGATGCTCATCATAGTACTTATAAAATGCTTAATGAGGGTTACCAAAGCCACAAATTCATCATCTCTTTATTCTTGCAATTTCAATTAGAATACATTCATAACTTCAATAAAGTTCTGAAATAGTGCTACCTGCTCCCAAACCCAGTTGAATAATTCTATTTCCATCTTGTCTCCTCCCCACTCCCCCAGTGTACCCACCTACAACTCTGTCCCTATCCCGGGCTGGAGCAAGCCAGGACGCGCTAAATGAAGTGACAGAATGAACATGGGGCATCTTCGCACTTGGCATAAGGAGACTTAGAGAAACCTGCCTTGCAGTGTTTATGGGCGGACTGGCTCTCAGTACTTTCGATAAACCTCAAATAACCTGTTCCTCACTGTTACCAGTTCAATTCAGTAGTCTGAATGCCTTTCCAGGCCAGTGACAGATGGAGGTGATGATTCCTTTTTAGTTTTCACCTAGAGAAAGGCATTCTCTGCCTTTCTCTGTAAAGACAGGCAGTTCAATTTTTGCCACTCTCAAACATGCCTCAGAGAGCCATACTCAAGAAGTGGGTGCTAGGCCAGGCAAGGTAGCTCACACCTGTAAGCCTAGCACTCTGGGAGGCCGAGGTGGGAGGATTGGTTGAGGTCAGGAGTTTGACACCAGCCTGGACAAGAGCGAGACCCCTATCTCTACCAAAAATAGGGAAAATTAGCCCGGTGACTAAAAGTACAAAAAATTATTTGGGTGGGGTGGCACACACCTGTAGTCCCAGCTACTTGGGAGGCCGAGGCAGGATGATTGCTTGAGCCCAAGAGTTTGAGTTGCAGTGAGCTAGGCTGATGCCACTACACTCTAGCCTGGGGAAAAGAGCGAGACTCTGCCCCCCAAAAAGAAATGTAGACTGTCCGAATAAATTTGAATTTTGAGTAAGTACATTTTTAGTATAAATGTTTCCCATGCAATATTTGGGGTATAATTCTAAAAAATAGAATTTTTTATCTGAAGTTCAAGTTTAACTGCATCCTGTAGTTATCTGGCAACTTTAGTAGAAAAGATACTTAGAAGGAAAACAATCTTTCAAAGAGATTGAAAATGACATGAGCTGAGACCTTTGTAGAAGTCAATGATAATAGAAAAGATTACATAGCTTTATAGCTGGAAGAGACCTAACAGATCACCTAACTACACATCTCAGGAAGTCCCACAGGTAATGACTGAGTTGGGAGGGAAGCTTCCAGTATGTCCACCTTAGAACAAGGCTCTTCCCACCAGGTTGTCCTGTGTCTTACATGAATTTCAACAGAACTGAATCTTAGATTTCAACACATGAATTTGTAACAACCTACCTTGAAACCTCCGAGTTTGGGGTTTTTTTCCTCAACCAAATGTTGATGGTTAAGTTGCTGGGAAGATACTGTCTTGAGTCTGGCTTACGGCTGGCTGTACTCCATGTGGCAGGTTACACTGGCTTCACCATGGTGACAAATTTGTCCAGTGCTGAGCCTCAAATGAACCAATCAAGTCCTCCTGGGACCAAGCTAAGCCAGTTGTCTCGGAGGTGTCAGTGTCACAGGAAGAAGATCAGGATGTTTGTAACAATGCAAACCCGACATTACTGCTGGGGTGGGGGGCTCGAATCCAATCACTGTCGCCACACCCAGTGGCTGCAGCAGAAGAGCAGACTATATGCTGTGTGTATCTAGAGCTTTAATACCTTCTAGAAAACATTTTAATGCCCTCGGACATGGCTTATCAATCCGGGGCCGTGTCCTCCCTGGGCCATGCTGGACTCTCAGTGAGCGTCTCCGTGAGAGGATATCACACGCCCAGCTGTGCCGGGCAGAGGAAGGTAAAACCCCTGTGGCAGAATCAGGCTAAGTGCCATTCGGCTTTTAAGCCAATCACCTGAAAGCATCTCCCGCCTTTCTTGAGAATTCAGTGTATAAGCTGGTAATTTAAATAAAGAAAAAATGCTGGGGGAAAAAATTTCTCAATGCAGCTGAGAGAATCCGCCCAAGTAGAGCGGGCTGGCAGGGCTCGTGTGGTTGCCAGGCTACCGCGGTGAGGCGACACCGCCTGCTCGCTCGCCAGCAGTCCTGTGGAGCGGCCAGCTGTGTCCCTTCCTGGCATGTCCTCGCTGGCTTCATGGTGGCTGCAGATGGCCACTCATCCCTCAGTCACTCCGTTCTTGAGCTCCGTCCAACAGCCATGCAGACTTTCAAGTGAACTGCACTTGACAAACGCAGACTAACTGAATTCTTTATCATAAAAATTCCCTCGGCAGAGCACTGTGGCTCTCGCCTGTAATCCTCGCATTTTGGGAGGCTGGGGCGGGAGGATCTCTTGAGGCCAGGAGCTCGAGACCATCCCAAGCAACATAACAAGACCTCGTCTCTACAGAAAATAAAAGTAAAATGAGCTGGGCATGGTGGCACACAACAGTAGTCCCAGCGACTTGGGAGGCAGAGGTGGGAAGATCGCTTGGGCCCACGAGTACAGGGTCGCAGTGAGCTGTGATCTACTGTGCACTGGCCTGAGCACCAGAATGAGAGCCGGTCTCTAAAAAAAAGAAAAGGGTCTCCTCAAAAATGTCTGCCTTTACTGGGGCCAATCTAAAATGGGGCTGAAGGCAATCTTGCTGCTTCTCTCTGAAAGCTAAACTCCCTTCGGATGAGAAAATAGTATCATAACACCGAGATTTTACTCCCAGCCTTCATGTGCAGAAGACAGCCTGCGCTCTCAGAAAACATGAAGTATTACCTAGAACTGGAAACCCATCCACTCCACTCGGACCAATTAAGGGAAACAAAATGATGGGAAAAATAGGAACCAACAGAAAGAAAATTCACTTCATTTTCTACTATGATGAATATTCAAAGGTTGCTTCAAATTAAATACATTTAATTATAACTCCAGCCAAGATTCACACTAAGACCTCGTGACAGTCCCATACGCGCCATCTCACCTAATCTGCAGCACAGAACACACTGCCATTGGCACAAGAAGCAGAAGTGTCACCACCCCAAGGCAGCTGAGAGCAGGCAGCCTTTCATCTTACATTCTTCTCAACCACCTCTCAGTGTCCTAAAGGTTGCAGCCACACAGGGTTCTTTTAGGGATTAAAATGGGAGGAGAAAAACAAAAGGAAGCCAACATCCATCCCTGAAGAAAAAGTAAATCCATTTCCTGGTGAACCTCAGCTTCCAGACCAATTCCGCATCAGTGTTCCCCAGTCTGGACATAGTCTTCTGTAACCTGGGACAGCGTGCTCAGGTACTGCCAGCTCAGGGCAGCCAAGAGCATGACAAATGACAGGTAAATGGGGGAGTAGTGGCTTCGAGAGATGAGCTGACAGTTGGGAAGATTCTGCGTCCTGATGGTGGAGATGATCTGCCGCGTTTTGCTGGAAGATGGGTCTGAGTCGGGGATTCTATGATAAATCTGTTAAAGAAAGAAGAAAAAGTGGTAAGTGCTACATATTGAGTACTAGGTGCTTTATAAATATGTTCTGCGGTTACTTCTTACAACAGCCCTCAATAGGTGGGTATTTTATGCCTGTTTTACCAACGAGGAAACTGAGGCTCAGAGAAATGAAAGTAACTAACCCAACGCCACCCGGACGAGCCACCCTGAAACGGCAGGGATGTGAGCCATGAAGGTTTCTGGCTGCCTGCCTGAGCATTTATTTCTATCCCAAAATAGAAGGTTGATCTTCTCCCAGCTGACAGGTATCCAGGCTGATCTGCAGCTAAGGACAGAGCCGCGTCCACCTGCTCAGGAGGGCTAGGGGCTGCGGGCCCACTGCTCATTTAAGCACTGGGGGTGCACAAGAAGGTCCTCTTTAAAGTCCCTTCCAGGTGCACTCCTGCTACAGCCAGTCAGCCCAGAAACCGGACAGAATAAATGTGTCTTCCTTTCTTACTGCGAGTGACTTGGTCAGGGAGAAGGATCAGCGTTAATATCTGGATACCTGCGGAAGGCCAGACCACTTGTGACTTCATACAAAAGCTTTTATTTAAAACTTCATTTGCAAAATGTCCTTAGTGCTGACATTAAAACCAGTATCAGATTCTATTGCTTGAGACTCAGAAATCTTCAGAGATTTTTCTGAATCAAATCAAATAAGTTTAATATTTAACATTTCCTCCAAAATACCTTGAGTTTCACTAGTGTAACTTTAAACTAAACAACCGATGCCCTAAATCAGAGGCCGGCAAAGTTGTTATTAAAGGGCCGAAAAATATTTTTAGCTTTACAGGTCACTCTCTGCTGCAGCTACTCAGTTTGGCCATTATGTCACCAAAGCAGCCACAGACAACACATAAACAAATGGCTGTGGCTGTTCCAATAAAAATGTATTTACATACACAGGAAGCTGGCCAACTGTGCTTTGCCCACCTTTGCCTTCAATCAAACTGTGAGTCACAACTAAGATTTAATTCCAATAGTTAAGGAAAAGCCAAATAAAACCTGAGTTTTAATATAGTACTGGCCACAAAATTTTTAAAAAATGGTTTTCTAATCCTGAGCAACATAGCCAGACTCCGTCTCTACCAAAAAAAAATAAAATTAGCTGCGCATGGTGGTGCATGCCTATAGTTCCAGTTCCTCAGGAGGCTGAGGCAGGAGGATCGCATGAGCCCAGGAGTGTGAGGCTGCAGTGAGCTATGACTGTGCCATTGCACTCTATCCTGGGTGACAGAGCGAGACACTGTCTCAAAAAAAAAAAAAAAAAATGTTTTTCTAAAATTGTTGATCAGAATGGAACTGCAAAACCAAAACATTATCTGAACTACATACTACATAAAATGTTTCTAATTTATATAAGATGAAGAAATAGTGGCTTAATTGGTACTATTCCATATTCAATTTAGAAAGGGTAACTGAACCCCTTGGAATAGAGGTTAACAGCACAGGGTATGAAATCAGACAAACCCAGGGTCCAAATGATGGGTCTAGTGATGAAGCTGACGCCTCAAGTCTCCCGGAGATTACTGGAACCCACCAACCTGCCACGCCAGGCACAGTAAGCTCAAAAGAAGTGCTGGCTGCACGGAGACCTGGACAGTCTCAATGGTAGCAATCTTTTGGTCGATGGATGAATACTTTCATCTAGTTATTAAATGAATTTTAGAATTTTTCTAAAGATGTGGTCTTCTCTTAGACCTTCTGTAGGTGCCTCTGATAGAAATTCTGATGTCCACAAGTTGTCAGATAGAAAGTAGGGAAGAAATACAAGGAGAATGTGCAATATGCAAGAAAAACTAGAATAGTTGCTTTGAAGAATTATGTTCAGATGAAAACACTGTTGCAAATCATATCCCTGTAAACATACAACAAGGGGACTAGAGGAACACACAGAACCATGGACAGCGGTCACCTGTGGGGAGGGAGCACAGGCCACTGAGGAATGAGGCCCTTTATGTTTTCATAGACTCAGTAGTATCTAAATCCCAGCAAGAGCATACTCGAGGGCCACAGCCCATCCCGGCCTCCACTGCCTTGATGACAGTAGCCACCACCTCTGCCAGTTATGACAATCAAAAATGTCTCCAGACATTGCCCAATGTGCTCTGCGGGGAGGAGCAAATCACTTCCATTTGGGAACCACTGCTCCAGGGCCTACAGATTAGAGAGAGTTCTAGTCTCTAAGAAATAAAGTTTTTGAACCTAGTCAAACCCCTTCACATTTGGAGACTTAACTTGAGCAGGTATGTTTTGTTTTATAGGGTAGCTTTGGCATTTGAAATGAAATTTTCAGAAAAAAGCTTAGAAATAATTACAACTTGATGGCTTTCCTTTGTCTAAATTCCCGACTGTGGTTTCTCAACGGCAGCCTGTAGTGTGATGGAAAGTACTAGACTAGGGGTCACGACATGTGGATTGGAGTCTGAGACCCACGCGGTCATGTGCTGCATCGGCACACATAAGCCTCAACTCCATGTTCCTCGCATGTGAATGAGAAGCTCAGCTGGCCTCTAACATCATCTGCGAGCTCAAAAACCATGATTCTATCAAGAGCTCCACCCCACAGCTGTGCTTGTCTCCTCTCACCAGAGATTGTTCTGGTGCTATGTACTATGCACTACGCGGCTCTGAGCAATTAGCCCGGCTCAGCTCCTGTGCTCACACCTTTTTCCTAATAAAGGATACCAATTCCTGTCTGTTTAAGTCACAGCACAGTCAGTTGTTAGGGTCATCTAATATCCAAATATGATATGTTTAAATATCTAATATCAAGATATGATATATTTAAATAGTGACATTCTTTAAAGAATAAAAGCAGCTACAGATTATCCAGGTAGTTAAATGAAAACCCACCTCTTCCATATACTGGTATATTATAGCTTTCACAGCTGGCATATTGGTGGCATCCATCATTAGAGTCACTGCTTGCCCTTTCCGAATCTTCACCACCCCTTTGAACACCTGCTGGTTGTTGTAACAGGCAGCCAGAGTAGCAATGGCCATTACCTACAGGTAACAAGGAGAGAGTCTTAAACGATTCTGTAGTTTAGCCACAAAAGTTCCATTTTATTTGAAAAGAACAGACACAAGTAGATCCAACATTTTCCATGCTAAAGCAATGGGTGATTGGATCTAAAATATAAATTTCAAAATAACACTTGGAAAGAATTTTCTATTTTAGTTGTTCTTCTGTTTTCCCTATAATATATGTAATTCATTGTATATTAAAAAATAATGCCGGGGGACACCAAAGGGGGGTGATTTCCTGTGATCAAAGGTAAATTATTGCTCAACGCCTATAATCCTAGCACTCTGGGAGGCCGAGGCAGGAGGATTGTTTGAGCTCAGGAGTTCAAAACCAGTCTGAGCAAGAAGTGAGACCCCGTCTCCACTAAAAATAGAAAGAAATTAATTGGACAACTAAAAATATATAGAAAAAATTAGCCAGGCATGGTGACGCATGCCTGTAGTCCCAGCTACTCAGGAGGCTGAGGCAGGAGGATTGCTTGAGCCCAGGAGTTTGAGGTTGCTGTGAGCTAGGATGACGCCACAGCACTCTAGCCCAGGCAACACAGTGAGACTCTGTCTCAAAAAAAAAAAAAAATATATATATACAATTTTATATCTCTCTTTACTTAACATCACAACATAAGCATTTATCCTTGGTATTCAATGCTTTGTGATTATTTCTTCGAATAGTTGTGTACTATTACGTTTTCCTGTTGTAGACTATTTAGCTTGTTTTCTATTTTTTAAAATTCTAAGTAACGATGGGATAAACATCCTTATTCATGCATCTTTTCTGGCATTCCTGACTTTTCTTTAGGATAGAGTCCCAGAAATGGAATAACCAGTTCTAAAGGAAACAAACTCTTAATAGGTTTTGTGAGATTTCATTTTGATTTCTAAAACTATTCGAATGTGACTTCCATAAAAGAGCTCCAGAAAGCCAGATTGTCTCGAAGAATTTACTTCCAGTTTTGAAACGTTTCCGACCCGGAGTGTTTTAGCATTCAGTTTAAATGAGCACAGAAATCTCCTGTAGCCTGTCTCCTCTTCACGCCTCTTCCCTCTCTAATAAAATGCAGCAGCGGCATTATAAAAATCTTTCTCTGGTAAACAACATCTTTTGTGTTCTTAGGGATTGTTTTCTTAAGTCTTTCTGGCGGGTGTTGGGTTTATGCTTAGAATTATATGTAGTATTTTTGCATGCCTGTTTATGATGTCTTAAGGGTTTAGTTATGCTTTATGTTTTTTTTTTTTCTTCCTTTGCCAAAAGGGAAGTCCAGATTTCATGGCAGTGAAACCTGCTTTTACAAGTCTGTCTGAGTTCTGCCTGAAAGGCCGGGATTAGCTTAGCAGGGACTACTCTTAAGGACTCCTCGCCCCAAGGCTGGCCAGCCTGGCACAAGCCTTGCCAAAGACAGGCAGGTTGTAACTGGAGGGAAACCATGGCATCCATAGGTGTGAGGGGCCAGGCATGACATCATATCCAGGAGTATCAAGGGACATAAGATGGTTGCAAAGTGAGCCTACAGACATGCTACATAATGTCATGCCTGCAACATTATTAAAAAGAAGGAGTCAGATATTTTTCTTAATTTGACCCGAAAAGATGTCTGTGATATTTTATCAATACTGAATAGCAGGTTGTGAAGAAACATGTATGGTATGATTCCATATTTGTTAAAAAAAAGGCAAAAATTGTTTCAGAGACCCTCGAATATCTACATGAACCAAAAGGAATGTGTGGAAGGAGACCCATGAGTCCGCTGGTAACTCTGGCTCACTCAGGAATATGGAACTGGGTAGAGGAGCACCAGGAGCTTTTGCTTTGTACAACTCTGTTGAATAACATGGTACAATGAACGTGCATTACTTTTATAACTTAAAAAAAGGAAAGCTAAAAGAAATACTGGTGAGGAGCGGCATGAGGAGTGGGTTTAGGAGCTAGTTGAGAGGTAGGGCCTGGGCAGGGCGGGGCGGCTCTCTGGCAAGGCCGGCGCCTGTGCCATAGGAAGGCCCGGCTACCTAGAAAACTCGAACGTGTTGGCATTCACTTGAGATACCACACTTGCAAAGTCTTCTGGGAAAAAAAATGGGGATCATCCACGGAGAGTCAGGAGTTGCTGTCTTTCCTCTGAGGGCTTGAGAGAGGGTGGCCAGGACAGGAGAGAAGAACATACTTTAAAAGCCCCAGAAGGGCAAAGATGGATTCAGTCTCTGAGTCAAAGTGCGCTCCTCAGCCTTCTGTGACACAGGCCCTGGCCTTGGAGTAGAGGCAGTGCCCAGGACATTTATCAGTCTCCTTCCCTTGGGAGCCAGGGCTGGGGAGTGACGCCTCAGAAGCTCCGCGGCTCTCAGACGCGATTCGCTTTATATTCTATCTGTGAATTAGGGTGTGTTTATGGCAAAAGCATGATTTAGACGATGACGAGTCTGCTGCAGATATAAAGGGATAATTGAATCTCAAAGTCTATTAAAGACTGTTGTCTTACATCTTGTGGGATGACATTTTATTACAGGGGCCAACTTGGCTCTTGTATTCAAGTTCCCTTCCTCCCTTTCTTCATTATCCTTCAAAAATTAGATTTTCCCCTTTGCCAATCAGAAGATGCAAAAAAAAAAAGCCTCCAGGGAAAGTCAGGATGCCCGAAAGGAACCCCTGGGGGAGATGGCACTGCATGGCAGGTGGCCGCAGGGGCTCTGGCGTTGGTCACTAACCGTGTGACCTCCAGCAAGTATCTTGCTTCCTCTAAGCCTCAGTTTCTTTATCTGTAAAGTAGGGGTGATAATGTTTACTTTCCAGTTGTCGTAAAGGTGGGGGAACATGAAGCTTAGCACAGTGTCTGGCACTTTATGGCAAGTGCCATGATCGCTTTTGTAATCAGGGCTTTTGTACTCTCAGTTCTGCCACACATTTTGCTCTATTTCCTCGGGCAAATCGGTTCATTTCTGTGGTCCCCTTGTTCCTCGTATGCTAACTGAACTCTCAACAGTTAATAACTCCAGAGAAGCCCAAAAAAGCAACAAAAGCAGTTGAACGGCAACAACAATAATCAAAAAACCCACCCCAATCCCTCTGTAGAAGGATAATGCCATTTCACTGGGGACTGCTCTTGGTAAGTGGGCCTTTCCTCTCCAAAGATCCTGGAATCTGTCTCCTCCTCAGGGCTGCTAAAACTGGCCTTGTTCTGTGGTCTGATCTGCTGGCGACCTCTGTCCACACACTTCTGAGACTGGCCCGGGGCCCTGGCACAGTCAGGCTGCGCAGCCCGCCAAATCAAAAAGCCCTTTCTTTTGAGCAAATAGCATCGCACACGTTGCCATCAAGAAAATGAAAGCATTCGCAGTGGCATGGCGTCTGGCTTCTCTCTGTGGCCTTTTGAAACAATTTTGTGACCAGAGAATGGCTGGAGACAAAGGTCTTTCTATCTGATCTGCTCCCCAGGCTGGCATGGGATCGTGGGGGGCCGTGTTCCTCTTTCCCTGGTACCACACGGATCGTTATCACTGTGCTTGTCTCCGCTCCTCGAGTGGGACGAGGCAGGCAGACAGGCAGAGGGATATATTTCAACTGCCCTTGACTCTGTTTATAATCACAAACATGAAAGGAAGGGAAGGAGATTGAGTTTATAGGACTGGTTCTTTGTGTAGCCTAATTTATCTCTCTCAGGCAGCAGTGGGCTGAGCGGGTTTCCTTTTTGTTTCCAATGCAGGAAACTGAAATATGAATCTATGTTGATGAGAGAATAAAGGAATTGAAAGAGGCATAAATCTTATCTTCTCGCAACCCTAGAAGATCAGCTTCTCGTGAAGAAGGGGATTATACTTCTGTAATTAACTGCTTTGCAGCTCCTGGTGATGGCTCAGAGCTGAATAATAGCACCCGGCCCGGTTGGATAAAAGGCTGGTAGGCAGGCAGTGCAGTGGCTCGTCACAAACAATGGTGTCAGGGCTTGACATCCTTCCCCTGTGCCTGGCTCTCAGAGAGTCAAACCAGGAGATATTTGTCCCCTGTCTATCAGCATTCACAGCAGAGAACAAAATTCCAGAACAAATATCTCAAAGAGACCTGTAGCTGCAATGAGGTACCTTGAAGGGCCACTATGCCAGATTCTACACCCCTTTGTGTTCCAACCAGTGCCCGACCCTCTTAGGTGCTTATTAAATGCTTTGTGGAGGTGACTGCTGCCCAGCAGCTGTGACATCACAGGAAAGTGGCCTGATTTCTCTGATCTTCGGTGTTACCATCACAAAATGCAGAGGTTCTTGTGGAATTCTTTTGAGGAAGAAATCGGATCATGAGTATAAACAAATTACTTATGACAGTGCCTGGCACATGGCAGGTGATCAATAAATGGCAGCTATTATTATTATATTGTGAAATAAAAATGGATTGTGAGCACACAGCCATTATAATAGCTAATGTTTATGAGCTTGCCATGTGCAGGCGCTGCACGTACCTCAGTGCGTGAGAACCCCACGGCATGCCTATCAGGCAGACAGGATTCCTTCCCCTTTCTACTGGTGACAAAACAGGCTCAGAGAGACCTGCTCAAGGTTAGGGGCAGAAATGGAGATGAGCACCCAGGTCTTTCCCCGTTCCTTCCCCCCCAGCCCTCTCCCCTTAGTACTGGGATCGCAGGTGCTCGGTCACTCAAGCCACCTCCTTTGGGAACCCACCCACCCCAGGGGCAAGCCTCCGAGCCGTCTCTGCTTCCCTTTCCTCCCTGCCACGTGCTGGCATCACCATCACCATCACCTCGATTCTCCCTTTGAGACGTCTCCAGAATTTCTCGCCCTTCCATCCCGCTGCCACTCATGCTGGCCAAGACCCTGGGCTCATTACAGCCAGACTTCCTACGTCAGGTGCGGTCCAGGCTCTCTCCGTCATCCCCCACATCAGTTCCGGATGAGTGGTCCCCGGCCCCCACTTTCCTGTCCTTCCTCACAAGGGAGCAACGAGCACTCCCTGCTGTGAATCAGAGCAGTTACATGTTCCTTTCCCAGCGTTCAAGGCCCTTCAGCTGACCTGGCCAAACTTGTCTCCCTGCTGGCAGTGACAACCCTGCTCGAGCCGGGTCTGCCTCCGTGTCCCCCAGGCAGGCACCCACAGCCCCGTAGGGCTCAGTGGGTCAGACCCTTGATACAGACTCCAGCGCCTGACAGAGGATGCCCCACTGAGTGCGCAGTAAGTGCTTAACAGAGCTTGGGACACAGAGGTCGTCTATTCTATCCACCCCCCATCCCACAGATGGAACCTGATGTCCAGAGAAGCTTGGTGACTTGTCCAAGGTCATATAGTGAATGAGAACCGAGTCTCAAAGCCAGGCCTTGGAGTCCAGAATTCAGCGTCCTTCCATTAGACCAATAGGCTATTCCACCCTTGTAATGACTAGGGGCCGTTATGGAGGTTTATTTAGTTCTCAGACTGCACGTGGGCCCGGGACGCGTGTGGTTCACCAGAGGGACTGCCTGAGAGCCCGCTGAGGAGAGGAGGAGAGTACTCTGAGCAAGGCAGGGAGCAGGGGCACGGCAGGCAGGGCTTGGGTGATGGTGGCAGCGGGCGTGGGGGCTGGAGACTGAGATTTAGGGGAGCCGCCTGGACATCGGCAACTCAGGCAGATGAAAACGGGACACAGCAACCGACTCCTACATCCAGATGGGAGGTGGGAGCCAGGAGGGCATTAGGGAAGAAGCGGCCTGGGACCTGGGTCTGAAGAGCCAGAAGGACTGTGTTCGGGACACCCAGGGGCAGGGCACTGGGGAGGGAGCACCACGAACAGAGACAGGGAAGCCCCGCAGCCTGGCACGTGCTGCACGGCTGGCACAGGGGAGCCTGGGAGAGCAGAGGACCTGGATTCAAGTTCCGCCTCTGCATCCGGTCTGCTCAGCTCAGGGTTTAGGCAAGTCCCTTTGCCTTCCTGGACCTCAGTTTCCTTGTATGTGAGATGGGCATTGTGATATTACCTGTCTCCTAAGGCTGTTGTGAAGCTGACCCCAAACAGGCACCAAATATAGGGGCCTAGAGCACAGTAGCTACTCAGCAAGAGATCTAGTGTGGCTGGAGCTGAGGTTATTGGGCCACAGGGACAAGCAGGGATTTGGGGGACACTGCATGTTTTCTTCTGCCTTCCAACGGGCCCTTTCTTCTCCCTCCCGGAGCTCACCAGCCGGCCTGGGAGGGCTGCTTGCCCACTTGTGGTTGCCAAGATGTTTGGCCGTTTCCTGGTCCAGAACCATCCTCTGGTCCTGTCATCATCCTTGAGCCCTTTCCAGCCTGAACCCAACTGGGGCTCGTGTTCCAGGTCTGCTAACGCTTGCTGGCAGAGCCTGTGTTTGGGAGTGAGAGCTGTGTTTAGGTAGAAACAGACACTGAAAACAGCTGCTGGCTTCTCTGCCGTGGTAAACAGGGAGTGGGGCCCACTGCACTGGGCACTGCTGGGGAGGGTGCAGGCAGGGCCTTGTTCACTGTGGCTCATGGGCAGGGCAGGGCCATTTTCCCAGGGAGTGGGCCAGCCCTCGCAGGCTGGAGCCGGGGTCGGTGGGGTGGGTTGGGAATTTAGAAGCCCTCCCTCCCTCTGGGCTTCTAGATGCTTGAGGACTCTACAGACACTTTCTGCCACTTAATGTGTGTGAGACTTTGGGCCAGTTCCTCAAATCTCTCTGGATGGGCTGGTCAGCAAAGGCAGTTTCTGGCATGTTCTGGCATATTATACCAGTGAGTATTGTCAGACTTACTGATAGAGCAGAGTCACTTGGACAGTGCCGATTTAAACATTCATTTCCCAGGTCCCAACCCAGACTCGCTGAATCAGAATCTCTGAGGCAGGGCCCAGGAAACTGCATTTTAGCAAACTCTTCAGGCTATTCTGGTGCATGCATTCAGAAAACTACACCTTGAGAACGACTGACAGATTCCATCGGGTTCCCTGCATGCACACCCTCAGTTATACATTCTGGCTTTGGCTTGGAAACAGATGCTCTTAGAGGTAAGCCTCCTTACAAACAGATGCCATCCCTGGTCTAGGATGTAAGGAGTGATTCTCCGCCCCCTGGACTTCTTTCATTTGCCATTTGTCCATCCGCCCATCCATCGATCCATCCATCCACCTACCCTTCTACCTGTTCATCTACCCATCCATCCATTCACCCACCCACTCGCCCATCCATCCACCCATTCATTTATCCATCCACCCATCCATCCATCCATCTACCTACCCTTCTACCTGTCCATCTACCCATCCATCCATTCATCCACCCACCCGCCCATCCATCTACCCATCCATTCATCCATCCACCCTCCCATCCACCCATCCATCTACCCATTTGTCCATCCATCTGTCCACCCATCTATTCATCTATAATTTTCTGAGCACCTACGTGCTCTGTGTCTGGCTCTGGGATGAGCTTTGGAGACACAGGGAAGAATAAGGTCTGGCTCCTGGCCACACCTTTGTGGAGACACAGGGAAGAATAAGGTCTGGCTCCTTAGTCTATTTAAACAAATGGACACATAAATCATCATAATACGGGGGGACCCATCCAATGATCGACGTCTTGAGTAGGTACTGTGGTGGCACAAGGCAGAAATGATGGACTCCACTGGCAGGGAGAGGGGTGAGAGAGGGCCTCCGAAGACAGCAATCTGTGAGTGGGTCATAAAGGGGGAATCGTTTGCCGGATAGATACGGTGCATGTGAGAGTGAGTAGGGCAGGTCAGTCCCGTGAACTAAATCCCCTCCCACCCTCAGTGAGAGCAGAGGCCTGTCCTCAGGCCCTGATGCTTATCTGCAGCTGCAACCTCTAGACTCGTCCCCACGTCCTGACATTTCTAAGTGAAAAGTTTCCAGTGTGTGTGTTGCAGGCCCATTGTGGCTGTGTCTTACACAGTAAAGCGATTGTGAAAGTAACTGGTGAACAGCTATCCAGGTGGAGAGGCATGGACTGCTTCATGTCCTAGCTCTGCCTCCAACTCACCATGTAACTGTAGACAGGCCTCAGCCTCAGTTTCCCCATATCTAAGATGCGGAATTGGTTCTCAGCTTTCTGCCTGGAGCACAGCCCTGTCACCCAGGCTGCAATACACATGGTAGCAACGACCTTTCTCCGAACTCCAAGGTCATTTGCCTGAGAGCACCAACGACACAACACCTGGCATGTTCAGTGGGCGCCCACCCCCAGCTTACCTAGTGCATTACCTGCCCCGGGAGGTGGTCTTTGGAAGGGAACTGCAACGCGGAAGTAGGCCTGAAGGTGGCGCTGTGGGTCCAGCTGCCGGGCTGCTCTCTGGGCAGGTCTGTTTCCAAAGTGTCTGAAAACTGGGCAGGCTTGATGGCAGCTCTGTTCCTTGGCACCCGCAGGCTCCAACAGGCTCTGCTTGTTTGCAGAAAGCGGCCAGCCCAGCCCACTCGCTCGCTCCCCCCGCCCCCCGTGCCCCTTCGTCCATTTTCAAAGCCGTTTTCCTTTGGGTGCGCCCCTTCAGGAGAGCAGGAGGGGGAGGAGAGCCTGTTGTGAGTGGCTGGTGGGGCAGGGGCCCACACCCATGCTTCTGGGGAGCCTTGTTTTCTGCTGCTGTGGCCGGCAGGGGGGGCTACGGTCCCCCCCAGTGTGGGGCCTCAGTTGAGCCTGTAGCTGTTGTATTTGGGTCACAGCCCTCTTAACCCCATGGCGGACGCCACACCTGCAGCAATTCGCTTGGCATTTCGAAAGCAGTCCACGCTCTGCCTGCTGCCATCTCGCCATTCATCTGGGTTTGGGCTCTAGCTGGGCCGTCTAATAAGGAATCCAGGGGCCAGGGGGAGAATGATGGGGGCCAGAAGAAGGAAAGAGAAAAGTGCTAATATTTATTAAGTGCCTGCTGGGTGCCCAGCACTTCCACAATAACTGGAGCAGTGATTTTTAAATTTTATTTCAGCTGCAAAACCCTTTCCTCCATCCGAAGGCACGGGCCCAACCCGGCCACATAAAACAGACACAGAGCAGCTGCCCTGGTGGAACCCGGTGGGGCGCCGAGGGCCCGGCCCTCACCATTCCGTGTCCTCCCCACCTCCCAGCAGTCTCTTGGGTGCCTCCATGAAACCTGGATCTAAAAGCACTGTGCTCATGTAATCTGCGCATAACTCTTAGAGGAAATAATATCCTGGTGTTGCAAATATAAAGCTGAAGCCCAGAGTGGGGGAGGCAGGATCCCATGATTAATAATAGACAAGGAGTCAGGCTTGGACCCAGGTGGGCCCCATTCAAAGCCCACGCTTCTCCTGACTCCGCCCGGAAGACAGAAGGTGCTTTGCTTCCCAAGTAAGGGCAGGAAGGGGCCGTGGCTCCCCTGGCTGCACAGGGGACAGGCCAGATGCACGTGGACCCGTTGGTGCTTGGATGTCTGGTAAACTGCCTGCCAAGAGGGAACCCAGATAGGACAAGAGAACGGTGGAAGGTGGGACTCACGTGGGGAGGGGGTTCTGAGCCACCAGTGACATGACCTCTCAGCCCGCCAGGCAGGCTCCAGCTTGGCTGACTCCAGAAGAAATCACCTGGCCGTGGATTGCTAGAGGTTCAAACACAAACTTTCCAGGACTTTATTAGACTTTGTTTTCTTCCAGCACAGCTGGGGTTTGGAGCTGTAAAATACCCACCAGGTCATGGTTCCCACTTTGCCCATGAAGAGGGGATTGTGGAAGGAGGGCCCCTGAAATGCAAGCTGCTTTTATCCTAGCACTCTGGGAGGCCGAGGCAGGTGGGTTGCTCAAGGTCAGGAGTTCGAGACCAGCCTGAGCAAGAACGAGACCCCGTCTCTACTAAAAAATAGAAACAAATGATCTGGGCAACTAAATATATATATATAGAGAGAAAAAATTAGCCAGGCATGGTGGCGCATGCCTGTAGTCCCAGCTACTCTGGAGGCTGAGGCAGTAGGATCGCTTGAGCCCAGGAGTTTGAGGTTGCTGTGAGCTAGGCTAACGCCACAGCACTGTAGCCAGGGCAACAGAGCGAGATTCTGTCTCAAAAAACACAAA
>CAUYSK010007600.1:0-22156 GCA_963575035.1 Avahi laniger | reverse complement strand
AAAAAAAAAAAAAAAAATTGACCACTAGACTTAACAACATGGAGGTTATTTGTGGACACTGAGAAGAGAATTTTCAGCAGAGTGGTGGGCAAATACCTGTTTAAATGGTTTCAAGAAGGAATATGGATAGAAGGCTTTGAGATAGCGAGTAAGACAGCTCTTCTAAGGGATTTACCATAAAAGATAGATGAGAAACAGGGCAACAACGAAGAGAAAAGTGGGTTTAAAAACACATAGCTGAGAATGAACCAGGAGAGAGGAACAAATGAGCCAGTAGAAGAGAACAAGGACGATGTTCTGGAGTGATGTCCTGGAGCAGGTGAAAGCGATTGGATCAAGTGCAGGAGGGATAATAATGTGGACGTAGAGACTAGCACTAGTTCCACCTTACTGTCAGGAGGGCGGTCAGGGTTCACAAACACAGACGCAGGTAGGTGAGCAGTTGTGGGGTGGGGCTGGTGAAGGTTGTCTTCTGACTGTTTCTATTTTTTCTTCAGTAAAATTGGAATCGAAGTCATCACTGAGAATGAGGAAGATGGGAAGGAAGTGTTGGCTACTTGATGAAATAAGCACTGGTTTGAAATTGTTTTCTAGAAGATGGAAAAATTATGGTTGGATAATTGTTGAATAGGGGTATTAAAAAGTGTGAACTAGAAAAAGGAACAGTGGCCAGTGAGTAGGACACTAGAAACTAAGATATAGAGTGGTTATATTTATGGGCAATAACAAAGTCTAGATCATGATCACGTGTATGAAACTGGATGTAAAGATCATTGGAGAAGAGCAGGTCAATGAATGAATAGACTGTTGGAAGAATATTAAAATCATCAAGAAACGTGATAATATTCCTAGCAGGCATGGAGGTGATTGTGGAGCTTGGCAAGGAAAGGAGACAGGTGGCCCTGATGGTAGAGTTTAAAGATATAAAATTAAAAATGTGAATTTTAAGGAGGAGAAAGGGAAAAGTCCTGGAAATGGCAATGAGGACCCAGGATGACACTCCCCCATTTCCAGTAATGAGGGAATGAGGGGTGTGAGAAGAAAGAAGCAGCAATTGAGAGGGCTCAGATGAAGTAATGTCCTCAGGGTAAAGCCAGGCTTCAGAAGTGGCAAGCAGGTAAAGGGAACTTGCAAAGATGCTGAGAATACAAATGGCTTTGCAGAGGATGACTGCAAATTTCCCGGGGAAATTTGAGTCTCCACAGGTTTCCCAAGTTGGGGGGTGGTTGTATGGATGTGAGCCCTAAGGATGAGCGATGCCCTCAGCATCTTGGGTTTCTTGTGTTTGGGGTAAACAGGGATGCAGGGGACAATGAGAGTTAACTGCTATGTATTCTAAGGACTAGTTTGCAAAGTGAAAGTTTTGTGGTACGAGCAAGTTAAAAGGAAACAAAACTTGGTGAGTTGCCTCAGATGTGGCATTTGGTGCTACACAAATGAGAAAGCTAATAGTGACGGAAGCTATTTAAGTATAATTCTGTCGTGCAGTTTCTTCTCTGTTTAGCTCAGCTTTCTTTCTGATGCATTTTTCCAAAGCATATTTGAAAGAAATGCATCTGGAGTTTACGCCAGTTTCTTACATTATGGACCAAGCACTGTCAATCCAAATAACATTAATGTTTAAGAAAAGGGCTTTCACCAAAACCAGAAACCTGAGATGCCATGTGCATGTATATATGTGCATGTGTGTGCGTACACATATGGCATAAACTTTGTACCTGCACTGTCTTCTTGTGTGCTTTATTGCGGAACTGAAGTGACATATTTTGCCTTATGTTAATCCCTAGCTTAAACCAGGTCCCCCTATTATACTCACATATGCCCTTTGCTTTCCTTTTATATAGTTTTTAAAACATGAAATTATTGTGTATGTGTGTGTGTGGGCATGAGAAAGAGAGCCAGAGAGAGAGAGAGAATTTGTTTAATGTAATGTCTGTCTCTTCATTACAATATAAACTCTCTTAGAACAGGTAGATAAAGATTGCTCCATATCCTCAGGCCTAACATATTGCCTAGCACATAGTAGATACTCGATGACATTTGGTTGAATAAATTAAAAAGAAAAAGATTCAATTCCATGGTGCCTTTTAAAAAATAATTCATTTTATAATATGTTTCTATAGCTTGGACGAGTCAAGTGGAGAGAAGCCTATATTGTTCCTGCAAATATACTTTAGTATCATCTTGATTATAATTTTATCCCTGTGAAACAGAAGCTTTAATTTTAAATAATAATAAATTATTTATTTCAAACACTGATTAAGTGTTTATTATGTGCTAGGTATTACTTTAACAACTTATGGTGATTAATTTCATTCTCATGCCAACCCTACGAGGCAGTTACCCTTATTATCTTGTTTTACACACGGAAGACTGAGACGTAAAATATTGAGTCATGCAGTTGGAAGGTGGCAGAGTCGAACACCTAAACCCAGACTGTCTCGATCCAGAGTCAATGCTCTTAATTGCTGTGTTCTACTGCATCTGAATGATTGTTTTTAAGGACAGATTTGATTTTTTTATATATAATTCAACCAATTACAATATTAAAAATAAAGGAGAAAGATAACAATTACAGAAGATTATAGGAAGATTATTGTTAACATATAATTTATTTCAATATTCATTAATTTGATACATTAAACACAATACAATGCTTTTGCCTAAAGCTAAGGAAAAAGAATTTGTTGTGAAAGGACACATGCCACTATAAATTTTTATTATAAAGACTGCAAATGGATGATGATTTTTTGCCACCCTAATATCTTTTTGTAATTATAGCAAAATAACCTTTTTCAGTAAGTGTTTGAATACATTTTTAATATATTTCATTCTTTATTCTCTTTTCATAGACGGTGATGCTTGAAATTATACAATGACTTCCAGTTTTTCAAAATTAGATGCTATAAGGATGAAGAATTACAGATGATAACTTAGTGAAACAATTTGCATCATATTTAAAGATTGGATCATTCTAATTAAAAAAAGTCGCAGTAAGATGCAGTTTAAATTAGAAGAAATTTTGTACATCATTTAAATATCTAGCTCTACATTAGGCTATAAATGATAATATAAGCTTTACATATCAGAAAAAATTCATAAAATTAAAAACTAATATTCTTAGTACATAAATGATCATGGTTCAGATACTATAAAATATATCTATAGGCAAATATCATTTTCATAATATAATTTTATACATTTTTCCATTGAAATTATAGTACATTTTATAAAGATTTCCTTGCTAACCCTCAGCACTTCAGCTATTTTCACAGTCTCCTTTGCAGGCTTCATCTGTTGCTACCCAAATGTACAATATGTAATGAAATTGCTCAAGAATATCTTACATCCTTTTCGTTTTCAAGCCATATTGTGAAAACTCAAATGTCTTCAAAGCCAGCAGGTAACATGAATGTGTTAAGTAGCCTGGTAGAAGAGAGGGAAAATTGTTAAATTGGAAAATGCATGCTATACCTAAATATTCTGAAATGCAGAAAAGCTAAAAACATTTGGCTGGTAAAAAAACACCCTCCCTGCTGGCTTGATTCAGCTTGAGGCCCTGCTCCCTACTCTCCGCCTTTAGGAAATCTCATTTACGTCTCTGGCCTCATTTACCATCTGGCCAAGGACTCCCATATTTCTAGGCCTTTCTCTGTACTACATATTTTTACATTCATTTGCCCATCTGACATTTCCAATAAGATACCCTAAATTCAACATATCTCAGACCAAACATCTCTTGCAAATCCAGTTTTCTTCCAGTATTCCCCGTCTCCACAAATGTGGCCCCTTCCTCCTGTCTATTACAGTCATGTATAATGATGTTTTGGTCAACGAGGGACCACATGTGCAAGTGTGGTCCCATAAAATTATAATACGGTATTTTTACTGCACCTTTTCTATCTTTTGCTATGTTTACACACACAAATACTTACTGTTTTATGGTTACCTCCAGTATTAAGTACAGTAATATGCTGGACAGGTTTGTTGCCTAAGAGCAATAGTCTATCCTGGGTGTGTAGTAGGCTGTACCATCGAGGCTCATGTGAATACACTCTAGGATGTTTGCACACCAAGGAAATCAAGTATTTCTCAAAACATCTCTCCATTGTTAAGTGATGCATGGTTGTACACGAACAATGAATTGAGAAGTTGATTGACAACTTCCTCTGCTAATACCTCACTTCCCTCCTTCCCCGTCCCCTTATCTAAACTCTTACCAAGCCTGGCAGTTTCACCTTCATAACACGTCTTTTCAACCTTACCTTCATCGCCACATGACCAGCCTTGTCTGATTTGCTATCATCTCTTGCTTGGACATTTGCAAAACCCGTTTGCAATCTTTTTAGTCAGACTTCTTACAATCCGTTCTCCATACTGAAACCAGAATAATCTTAAAATATAAATCTGACCATCTTACTCTTCTGCTTAATATCCTTTAATGGCTACCAATTGCTTTTAAAATAAAATCCAACTCCTTAGGGTGGCTGCAGAGTTCTTTAAGGTTGGGCCTGCCTCATCCTCAAGCATCATCCAGCGTTCATTCTCCTCTTGGTCGTTTGCACTGTAGCCGTCTGGCCTCCTCTGGCAGCACCTTTATTCCCACGATCCCCTCTGTCTGAAGTTTTTGCTCTCCCGTCTTTGCCCAGATCACATCTTTTCTTCCTTCAAGCCTCAGGTAAGTGACATTCCCTAGGAAAGCCTTTCCCGAAACTCCCAGATTAGAAAAAGATTCCATTGATATAGACTCATGAAAGAATTGGTTTCTTTCCTTATCACAGTTGGTGATTTCGTGTTCCTCATTCAATTATTTGGTGAAAGTCTGTCTCCTTCGCTTGACTGGAAGCTCCTTCACAACAGAGTTTCTCTGCTTTGCTCAGAGATTACATGCATCATAAATGATTTGAGTGAACAGATGTTTAAATACATTGCAGTATAACCTAACCATCAGTGCAAACAGTACTCTTCAACTTGGAAAGACAGTGAAGACACCTAACAAGCATCTGAGCTCCTCGGGGGATGCCATCATTTTCCACCGCTCTACTTCAGCCTCAGGCCACTCCATATATTCTCGGTGGGCAGGCCTAACTGGGGTGCACGGAGAACAGAGCTAGAAGCCGCTTAT
Organism: Avahi laniger; assembly: GCA_963575035.1. Lineage (NCBI taxonomy): Eukaryota > Metazoa > Chordata > Mammalia > Primates > Indriidae > Avahi > Avahi laniger. The sequence goes on along the minus strand of CAUYSK010007600.1, from coordinate 17,031 downwards.
GAAGAGTTGTTCTGTCATTGGTAATAGCCCCTCCAGCTGCATCCCACATATCTTAGAGATGGCATCATAAACATCCGCGGCTGACCTCCTTAGTGCGGTTTGTAACAGTGGTTTGTTTGTACCTTAAGTAGCAAATTGAGCTCTTCAGTTTTCTCCTTTCCAAGGTTCTTTGTAGGTTGACATTTATAAGTCCACATCTCCTGCTATTGCTTTTAACAATAATCTTGAGACAGGTGCAGGAGTGATCAACTGCCTTCATTCAAGTAATGATCCTCCCCAAAGGGGAAAATAATTCTACAATGTTCCTGGACATGGATAACTTCTGTGAAAATATATTGGTGTGTGTTTCTCTAAAGGTGTTCGCATTATGTGTTATAGCTCCAGTGAAAAGTCATAAACTCTTGTAAGTTAGCTAATAGTCTCTTTCACTTTTGTTTCTTCCCAACAGACAAATGCTGTGTTGTGAACAGTGGAAATTTAATAAATACGGGTATCTGAAAAATCAGGAACAATGGCCAATTTCAACAATAAGATAGATTTGTTAGTCTCTCTGGAAAGTTGGATATTTGGCACATAGAAATTTCATTATACTTTGGTTGTGATAAACAATGAATATTAGCAACTCTGAAAATCTAACATAATACTTTATTTTTCAGGAGTATATTAAAGCAAATCCTAAATATTATTTTATATCACCATGAATACATGAGTATGCACCTCTAATGAATACAGACATTTATTTTTGTAATGTAACCACCACTATAACACCTTACAAAACTAGCAATAATTTCCTAATTTTATTTAATCTCCAATCTATATTGAAGTTTTCTTAATTCTCTTCAAGATGACTTTTTATAGATGATTTCAATAAGGACCCAAAGAAGATACCACACTGCCTTTGGTTTTTATGTCTCTTAAGCATCTTCTGTTCGAACAGCCTCTCCTATTTTCTGCCATGCCACAGTTTAGTTGGAGAACTTGAATCTTTTATCATGTCAATGCGATGGCTTCTGCTGATTATTTCCTCATAATGTCGTTTACCTTGTCTCTCTGTCCCCTATATTTCTTCTTTTTTTTTTTTTTGAGACAGAGTCTGGCTCTGTTGCCTGGGCTATAGTGCTGTGGCGTCAACCTAGCTCACAGCAACCTCAAACTCCTGGGCTCAAACGATCCTCCTGCCTCAGCCTCCCAAGTAGCTGGGACTACAGGCATGTGCCACCATGCCCAGCTAATTTTTTCTATATATATTTTTTTTAGTTGTCCAGATAATTTCTTTCTATTTTTAGTAGAGACGGGGTCTCGCTCTTGCTCAGACTGGTCTCGAACTCCTGACCTTGAGTGATCCGTCCGCCTCGGCCTCCCAGAGTGCTAGGATTACAGGCGTGAGCCACCGTGTCTGGCCTGACCCCTATATTTCTTGTAAAATTATAGTAATATATATATATAGAGAGAGGATTAGACTTACATTCAATTATTTGACAAGACATCCTAATAGATTGTGCTCTGTACTTCCTAGTGTATTATTACATTAGGAGGCACAAAATGTCTGGTCATTTCCCTTCTAGTAATGTTTAAATTGACCAGTGTATCTAAATAGTAACAGCCTGATTCCTCCATTAAAAGATTCCCATCAACTTTTTACCTAGTTAGTTTAAAGTCCATTGGTTATTATCCCTATCCATTATTTAGAGTTTGCAATTTGGCGACATTCTAATTTTATTATGTTATCTTTATTTATTAGCTGTAACTCTTCTGTAAAGAAGAACTTTATTTGGCTTTTTCAGTAAGAAAAGCAGTATAAGTTTTTGTATTTTTACTTTTCTTAAAATGATTGATTTTCATGTTAGTAAATTGTATTCTAGAAAACATTAATAGTATCCAATCAGTTTTTTAAATATTATTTCATACTCACAGGTTTTACTGTGTCAGATGTCAATCATTGCCATCTCTATGCTTTTTGATGTTTAATCTAATCTAATTTAGGCCAGTATGAGTCCCATCAAATTGGCTTCTATAGCTTTTAGACATGGTATCCTAGGTTCATCTTGTACTTTTCTCGCTGCAGACCAGGTGTCAGTCCTTTCTCCAAAGACCACTGTTCCTTTTAGTGGGAAATAATAGAGACCACCGTCTGGGACCTAAAGATATTCTTTACTGGTGGGTTAACATTGTTTCTATGCCTTTCCAATTGATAGAGATAGAAAATATATATATTTTAAGTGAAAGTTTATCAATGCATATACATGTTTTACATTTGAGTGTACAGTTACCAGATTTATACTTTCATGATTTGTTTTCTTCAGTCTACTTCCTACAATGCTGGGCTGGATGGATGGATAAATGGTTGGATTCCATCTATTATCCAGTTACCCTAAAAGCATTTGTTAAAAATGTATCTTTCTCCACTGACTTGAGATGACAGTTTTATCATTACTAAATTCTATACACATTTGAGCTCATTTGGGATATTCTATTTATTATCATTGATATTTCAGTTTATTAGTGAAATAATATCTTGCTGTTTTAATTATGGAGACCTTAAAATGTTTTAATATTATGATAGGACCACATACCACATACCTCTTCAGCCTTTCCCTTGTTAATTTTTCTTACTTATTCTTTTTTATGAACTTTGTAATCAACTTATCTTGTTCCAAGGAAGAACATTATGGAATTTTTATTTGAATTAATTACATTTATGAAATTAACTTGGAATTGACATCTTTATGAAGCTGAATATTTATATTCAAGAAAAAGATATACATTTCCATTTGGTCATGTATCCTTTGCATCTTTCATGAGCAGCTATATTTTTCCTAATATCTCTTATTGCACTTTTAAAATTTTATGACTATATACTTTATTATTATTATTTTATTATAAATAGAGTGTTCCTTTCTGTTACATCTTGCTAAGGTTATTGATTTTGGTATGTTCATTTTATATCCTGCCACTTTAGGTTTACCCTTATTGTTTGCAGTAGATTCTTATTGATTTTTTGTGGATTTTAAGTTATAATATGCTAACATATGAAGATAACTTTCTTTTCCAATTCTTATGTCATATATATACACACAAATATGTGTATGCACACACACACACACACACACAAATTGAATATCCCATATCCAAAATGTTTGAGACCAGAAATGTTTGTGGTTTCAGATTTTTTTCAAATTTTGGAATATTTATATATATATAATGAGCTATCTTGGGGATAGGACTGAAGTGTAAATAAAAAATTTCCTTGTGTTTCATTAACACTTTGTACACATAGGCTGAAGTCAATTTTTTATAATATTTAGAATAATTTTGTACTTGAAAAATGTTTTGGCTGTGTTTTGACTGTGATCCTTCACATGAAGTCAGGTGTGAAATTTTCCACCTGTAGCTTCATGTTGGTGCTCAAAAAATTTCAGATTTTGGAGCATTTCAGAGTTTGGATATTTGGATTAAGAATTCTCAACTTCTATATACATACCACCATTTAGGTTAGGTAGTATCTGCAATTTAATATGAAATACAACTGAAGATGCTAGGTATGCTTGTCTTGCTCCAGACTTCAAAGGTAATCGTTCTAAAGTGTCTTCATTATTGATTTTTAAATTGGAGTAATACATATTTCATTACATTAAGAAATTTTCTATTTTTTCTTAGATCTATCAATGTATATTATATTAATAATTTTCCAAATTTTGCATCAAACCTATAGAAGAAAAATATATTCAGCAATTATTTAAGAAATTCCTGTTTTTCCTTTACTATATTTCATCAATTTTTTACAGTTTTGGCCCTTCAATTTATCATTCGGTTTTCCTCCCCCTCTCTCTCTTTGTGTGTGGGTATGTGTGTGCGTGTGTGGTGTGGAGAGGCAGCAGGCCTATATATATATTTTCTCTGAACTATTTTTGATTAAATTGAAGATATTATGTCCATCTACTTCAAAGTACTAAAGGCTTGTGCCTTTTTCTAATAGTTACCTTAATGTAAACACACTTATTCCATTCTTTTATCAACACTATCTACCACTTTCATAATGTAACAAAAATAAAATTAGCTAGTAACTTTTTCATTCTTCTCTCCTTTTCCCCCAGAATTTGATTCGATAGTGATAATCTCTTATACCAGTTCACATCCTATGAGGCAGTGAACTTGTATAATCCATACATTCTGTCTTTCTTATTCATTATTTTTTAGGTGTAATAGATTTCTTTCGTCAGAGAATACCACATTTATACTCTATTTGGTTATGTTATTCCCATTGATTGGTATTTGCTTTAGTTACATACACTCAATTTATTTTTTTAATTTGTATAAATTTGTGGGGTATAAGTATAATTTTGTTATGTACATAAATTGTGTAGTAGTGAAGACAGGCCTTTTAGGGTGTCTGTCACCTAAATAATATGCATTATTCAATTTATTTTAGTCAGAATTTTATAGAAAAATTGCTGAAACTTCCTCTGAATTCTTGGTGGGCTGCTTCTCTAATAAATTCTCAGGAAGGGATCTTGAGTTTAATATTCCCTGTGCTCTTGAAAATTGACAGGAGTGACTGAAAATCAATTTGGCTCAATTTAAAATATTGAGGTCACAGTTTTTCTTTGAGTATTTATGTTTCCATCATCTTGTGTTATGAAGTGTTGCTGTGATTTTTGTTGACAATTCAATTATTCTGTCTTTATAACTAATTTGATCTCTTTGCCTAAATTCTCAAGAACACTTTCTTTAACTTTAGGTCCAATAGAAATTGTCTCAGTGTGACCATTCTCATAATTTTCCCAATTGTGTGATGTTCCCTTACAAAAGTGTAGGTTCAAGCCTTTTATTTTTTAGGATTATGTGAATTCTAATATTTACTATTTGTTCTGATCATATTTTTTTTCCCTCTATGGGTCACCTATTATATCTATGTTTTACCTTCTTTTCTTGTTGTCCATACCTGTATATGTATCTATCTGTATAATTTCTGTTTGATATTTTTCTTCCTTTTCATCCATTATTTTCCTTACTTTAACTTCCATGGTATCTCTTTGTTCAAGTTTGTTCTAGCTGAGCTTCACTTACTAAAAAAAAAAAAAAAAAAAAAAAAATATATATATATTTTTTAAATTTTGTCCTTAGTTCTGAAAGCTCTATTTAAAATTTTCCTTATTGTCTAGTTTCATTTTGAATTTTTCTCTTTCTGATTTATACTTTTAGTTAATCTCATTAGAGTTTTCTTAATTGGTATTTGCTGTTTTTTTCTATTTACGTGTTGTATTATTGTTTACTTCTAATTTGTTGCCAGACTCTTTAGTGAACCTTCATGTTTTTGTATTTACATTAAGTTCATTTTCTTCCAATATCTTTTTATGAGGTTTAGTCACAATCTATTTCTGTTGTTCACATTAAATGATACGGGTTTTTTTGTATTTTTAGGGGCACATTCCTGTTGTGTGGAGTGGGTCAGAGTAGCTTCATTGCTTGAGAGCTCCCTCTTCTGTTGTAATTCTAAAGTATTAAAAATATAACTTCTGTGTGTAGGGATGTCCATAATTCTAAAATCTGCCTCCTTGGGACCTCCCCTCATCTACTACACAGAATATGAAACTTCTCTCTCGTTTACTTTTAGGGTTTTTGCACTACTCAGTTTATCATCTATTCACAGAAGTATCCCTCTCTCAGTTCAGAATTTTTAATTAATATTTCCAAAATCCTTCATGGGTCAACTTAACTAGCACTTTCTAATATTTTCCCTAGTAAGTCCCCATGGTGTTTTGGTACTCGCTCTCAAATTGAAGCTGATGTATCTTTATTCAGCTTCCACAGATTTTTCTTAGCTATGTATGACTGAAGAGTCCAAAAAGAGAGTATTCTCCTTTTTGTATATGAATTTTTTGGGTTACTTATGGTTTCTGGCTCTTGATACTACCAGAGCTCCCCTTTCTCTATTCTGTGCTATCTTTGTCCTGCATGGGTCATGCTACTAGTGGTGGTTTGACACCATCATTTTCTATTCCTAGAATTTGATAGGAATATTTTGTTGTTAGATTTTTTTGTAGATGTCCATATATTTTTTTCCCTTTCTTTTCACTATACTTTTTGTTTGTTTGTTTGTTTTTAGAGATGGAGTCTTGCTCTGTTACCCAAGCTGGAGTGTAGCGGCACCATCATAGTTAACTACAGCCTCAAACTCTTAGGCTCAAATGATCCTCCCATCTTAGCCTCCTGCATAGCTAGGACTACAGGCATGAGTCATTATGCCTGGCTGTTTATTTTTATGAGAGGGTTGGGGAGATTTGAAAAGTACACTAATAAATTTCTTTATTACATATACCTGCATTCTCAACTTTATCTTCTCCATTTTCATAATTTTCTGCCAATATTAATACTGTAATAAAATAATACTCATTTTGGCTTTTAAAAGAAGTAGAGGAGAAGTATATTTTATTGCTTTTATACAAAAGAACAAAATTTACAATATAAATTTTTAGCAGAAAAAGTAATATTGTCATGAGAACCACACTGTTTTTTGCCATCAATACTTTATAAAGTGCTTGTCAATCAAATACGTGAAAACAGTATAGATATAAATATTTAAATGACCCTGTGGAGAAAAAGTTCAAGTGGGATCAACATATTAGCATTAGGTTCTTTTTTGGAATTAAAAATATTATTGTTTCTTAATTTTAAAAAGTTTGAATAGAGTCTGAAGAGAACCTGAAAGTCAGTAGTGTGGGTAAACTTAACTAGTGGTTTTGGAAAAAGAATTCTTACCAAATTACTATTATATGGTGTGACAGACACATCCTAAGTTGCCTTCTTGTGGCAAAGGTCACCCCCTTGATTAGGTTACATTACACTGTGAAGGTGATGTTGCTCCTATGATTACGCTGTATAAGATTCTGTCTTAGCAGAATGGAGTCAGAGATTCTTCCGCTGGCCTTGAAGAAACATCCAGGTTGTGAACTGCCTATGGACAGGGCCACATGACAGGAAGCTATGGGCAGCCCTTAGGACTAAGGGCATCTTTCATCAGCCACTGGGAAATGCCTCCTTCTAACAACATGAATGAGCTTGGATGCACACTCCTACTTCCTAAAGCCTCCAGATGAAAACATGCAAACGCATGAAAGCCAGAGCAGAGAACTCTTCTAAATTGTGCCTGTCTCTTACCCACAGAAGCTGTGAGATAATAGGTGTGTGTTATTTTAAGCTGCTATGTTTTCTCTATTTATTGTACATCTGTAGAAAACAACTACATATAACATTATAAAGCAAAAAGTAGTTGGAGAGGAGAAGGGAAAGAAGAGAGGAGGAAGGGAAAACACATTTAGGCAGGTGCTTTGACTATATAACAGTGTGTTGAAATCTCTCAAATTCACAGGCTTTTCTCCAAATACATTAAAAAATGACATTACACTTTTAGAATTAATATTCATTTCTGGGAGGATTTTTTTTTTCTTTTTTCGTGGTTGGCAAATCTTGTGTGTAATATCTCTTTGCTTCCAAATTATTTTTTAACAAAACTTAGTGTCTTAAAATGATGTGTGTGTGTGTGTGTGTGTGTGTGTGTGTGTGTATACACAAGAGCATGCAGCAAGTCCTCACTTAATGTTATACAGAAGTTCTTGGAAACTGTAACTTTTGAGCAAAACAACCTATTATGAAATCAATTTCTTTTTCATATGAACATTATGATGAAACAATGTTGAAGGAAATGGTGTATTTGAGGAACTATTGTGTGTTGTTTCATTTAAAGTTGCAGATTCCAAGAACTTATCAATGATATTAAATGAGGACTTATTGTACATTTATATCTCTACATGTATACCCAAGTGTACACATGCATGCATGTACACACACACACACACACAGTTATACATACAGATAATTTGAAGTTATTTGATGTTAAATTCCATCATGGCTGATAATAAAAGTTTTACTCTCTGTGTGGTTAATTATTTTAGGCAAAAATAAATGAAAAGAAAATGTAGTTCCATATAATGACTTATAGGTGAGAAAATGGATAGTGAAATACATGCAACTTCATTTTCCCTACTGATGATTTTTATCAGTTGTATTTCTGCCTGAGTTATATGGTATCAAAGGTAATAAAGTAACGCATTTTTTGTGATGAAGTACATCTTTTGTTATTTTAAATAAAAGCATTTAATCAACCTAGCAGAAAGAAAAGCATAGTAAGTATAAAATTCAAAATATAATGGTAAATATTATTTTAAAACAGAGGTCTTTATTTGGATAATATATTTCATTGTAACATTGGATCCTGGAGTTCTTATGATATGTCTTGGTGTAAACTACAGTATGTGAAGATTCAGGTACTATTGAGACACACAGTATTTAAAAACTTTTAAAAATATATAATCAGTAAGATATTTGTAACACGTTAGAATTGAAACAAATCTTTAAAGTATTCTATTCTAATCATATTTTATAGATCAGGAAGTATCAAGTTAAATCACTCATCCAGAGCACCAGAGTAGGCAAGTGGCCAAACTAGAATTTGAACTGTGCCCTGACTTATTTGTAGTTCATTGTTCTTTTCATTATTTGACAGAGCTTCCACTTTGGCCAGTAGGTCTTAAAATATATGTCTACAATGGCAAATATAGGAGTACTTTTATGTTCTATGTATTGAGTCATGACAAGCCTATGGAGTCAACCTTACTGTTATCCACATTTTGTAGCTGAGGAAGCTGAAGAAGGTAATTGAATTTATGTAATTGCCCAATGTCACATCTCTGGAAAATGAAGAAGTAAGAATTCAAATTCTAATTTGTCTGGCAGTGAGACCAGGAGGGTCACCTTGATTGTAGCAATCAGCCTTCTGCCCTCCAGTTCATTCCAACTAAGTCAAGGGATATGACTTCATTACTCTCATGAACCTTATGACTTTAGCAAATAAAAAGGAATTCTTCCCCCGCCTCCCAAAGACAGAGAACTCATTATCTAATCCAAGCTAGTCATTTGGTTAGAGGTGGGGATAAGTCAAGGACTATGGCTACCAAAGTGGCTCTTTATAGTTCAAAACAAACAAAAAACTTCAATGAAAAGATGAATGGACCCACATTGACTAATTAAATAAAGCCAGAATAAGCAAATAGTGGGGAAAGTGTCTACAGCAGTAATGTGTTATACAAAGGAGGCTCAAAAATAACAGATGAATGTGAAACAGTAGTGCATAAACTGCTTACATATCCTTCCTCTTATTACTGTTTCTTGTCTCTTTTGCTTTTCTCAGCTTTTCTCTTAGCTCCATCTCAATGCCCAAGTCGGTCAGGATTTGGTAAACATTGTCAAGGATGGGAAATTCCAGGCTGTTTCTTGTCTTGTGGCATCCTGAGCATGACCGAGACAAAAATAAATGTATCCTGTTCTTGATTTTTGCCTCCTTCTCACTGGGGTGTCAGAGGGCCAGGTTGAAAGGAGTCGGGCCCAGAGTTGAGGCAGATTCTCCGAAGTTGAAATATACTTCAGAGATCAGCAGTGCGAGGGATTCTAGACAGACAGATGCATAACACATGTCAGGGTTAGACTATCTTCCCAGGTTAGGCGAGGTGGTTGAAAAAGGAGTCTGGCAATTAGCACAGGTGGAAGGTCACGTGGGGACAGAGAGGTCTGGCGAGGAATGAGTGACAGTTGACTGTCCTGGTTAGCAGGCGGAGCATGGTTTCAGAAAATCTTGGCAACAGGCAATAGGCCATCCAAGCAAATCTAGTGAGAATCAGCAGACCTAGGTCCATGGGGAAAATAGGAAGAAAGCACAATGAGACTTCTGTCCAGAAAGTGCTTGGATGTGAAGTAGGACACCAAGCAGGATACTCCTGGATGGATGACTCAAAGCAGAAACCAAGTAACAGGACCTGGGTTGTTAGGCAGGACTTGCTTAATAAGGAAAAAGCAAGAGCTGGTTATGAAAACAGATTCTATGTATAAAAGAGCCGTTTATAAAAAAAGCAATCTAGAGAGAGACCAGGTACTGCAGGACTAATGTTAACAAATCACCGAGTGAATTCTTTAAAAAGTCTCGCCAGCTATTTGATTGCAGAATCTGTGGTAAAGCTCGGCATGTCTGCTGAGCTTAATTAGCGTTTGGTTTATGTATCTGAGGAATGCAGGGCCGAGAAATGTTTTAGCTTCCTGATGCTTCCATTGAATTGTTTCCTCTTGTTCTGGTCCAGTGATTTCTATTATTTCTGCTATTTCCATATCTAACTTTACTGAAAGAAATTGTCAAATGATAGATGAGGCCTGAAATTCTAATTTTCGAGTTATTCTTATAAGGGGAAACTTCAAATATTAAACTTAGGTTAACTTATGTCAGCAGGCCAAAGTGTCATAATTATTTGTTTCTTTGAAGCTGTTATTTCATATGTTGAAATTTAAGTATCTCATCATCCATTTTATTAACATCAGGAAACCTGAAACTGTTACTTAGATACATGGCCCTCACGTGGTACTGAGTTCTCAGATTGTAATAGAAAGCACATTTTTTAAGATTCATATACCTTCCCCACAACAGTGAATTTTTTATGTTTCACTGCATAAAAGTAAAATTTCTTAATAATACTCATTTTAGAGATGACATTTTTTCTATTCATTGAATTGTGATATGCATGTGTAATGGTGCACGTAAGTGCACAGCTCAATAAATTTCCAAAAGCTGAATACATGCACATAAGCAGAGCTCAAATTATGAAAACAAAAAGAATAATGCCAAATAATACCAACCCTAATCAGTATACACCTCCCCAAAGTTACCACTGTCCTAACTTTTGGCATCATAAATTAATTAGATTACGGATTGGTTTTTGTTGTGGGATACATATAGATGTATAAAATCATGAAAACTTACAGTATGTCCACATTTTTTCTCCCCAAACTGTTTTGAAATTCACCTGTAATATTTAAAGTTTATAGCTCATTCATTTAACCTTGCTGTACAATATTTCATTGGTGAGTATTTCATAATTCATTTATCCTGATGAACATCTAGGTGATTTTTGATTTAGGGCTATTACGAATACTGCTATTATGAACATGTCTTTTGGAAAATAAATGTATGTATTTATGTTGGCTAGAGTGGAAGTGCTGAGCAATAGATTATGCTTATTATGCTTATGTTGAATTTTAGTGGAAGCAGGGCTTGAAGAGTTAAGTTATTCTATATCTTTGTCTATGTTTGTTTTCCATTGTTATCATTTTAGCCATTCTGGAGCTTGTGGGCTTATGTTGCTTTGGGCTTTAACTTTCATTTCTTGATGACTGGTGAAGCTGAGCAACTTTTTAATATGTTTATTAAGTATTTGGATACACTCTTTCTTAAATCATCTGCTCAAGGCTTTTGTGCATTTTTCTGTTTGGTTGCCTACTAATTGTTTTTAATTAGCTTTGGGTTCTTTGTATAATTTGATATGAGTCCTTTGTTGAATATATGTGGCATGGATGTCTTCTCTCACTCTCTGGATTGCCTTTTTATTCTTAATCCTCTTTTTTGATAAGCAGAAATAATTAATTTTAATATGATTAAATTTGTATTTTTTTCTGTCATTGTTGGTGTTTCTTATATCCTACTTAAGAATCTTTGTTTACTTCAAGGTTGCAAAGATGGTCCTTGTTTTCCTCTAAGTGTTTCATTTCTTTACTTTTCACTTTTAAATCTGAAAAGCATATGGAAGTGGACTTGAGAGAGAGTGAGACAGAGAGAGAATGTGTGTGTATGCGTGTATATATATATATATATATATATATATATATATAGTATGAGATGGAAGGTCAAGAAACTTCCCTGCTCCTCACATGGATATTAATTGCCCCAGAACAATTTCTTAACAAAGTCATCTTTTCCCCCACTGAATTGCAGTTACATTTTATAACATGATATTTCAAAATTAAAAAAATGTTCAAGGCACAAGCCATTATCTTTATTGTTGATGCTTAAACTTTTCTTTGACTTATCCTAAATTTCAGATTGCAATAAAAGAAAACCTTTGCTAACAATTTGTCTTAAAATTTCAAGACTAGGAGTATCAGAGCATTGTTAGATTGATTATCTTTTAGAAACCAAACATCCTTTCCTTTTCACACACAGTCTATTCCCTCACCACTATTCTTCCAGTGGATTAAGGAAATACCCTTAGCTTGCCTTTCCTGCTCAAGGAATAGCTGTTTCCTTTCTCTGAAGCATAAAAATTAATAATATCAATATTAGAAATATCGATGCTTGAGAACATAAAGCCATCAAAAGAGAAAAGTTTACTTTTTTAGTATCCCTCCTTCAATTTTCTTTATTGATTACTATATTCGAGGTATAAATATGTATGTATGTATTTACAAAACATACTCTTCTAGTTTTTTAAAAGTCTTGAACGAAAATGGCTTTAGACCACTATTTCAAACAGAACATTTCTTTTATAAAAGACAGTATTCTTGGGCAGGGTGTGGTGGCTCAGGCCTGTAATCCTAGCACTCTGGAAGGCTGAGATGGGAGGATCGTTTGAAGTCAGGAGTTCGAAATTAGTCTCAGCAAGAGTGAGACCCCATCTCTATTAAAAATGGAAAGAAATTAGCTTGACAACTAAAAATGGAAAAAATTAGCTGGGCAATATGGCACACACCTGTAGTCCCAGCTACTCGAGAGGCTGAGGCAGGAGGATCGCTTGAGCCCAGGAGTCTGAGGTTGCTGTGAGCTAGGCTGATGCCACAGCACTCTAACCTAGGCAACAGAGCAAGACAGTTTTTCTTTAAAAAAAAGAAAAGACAATATCCTTGTAATTAGACAAAATATTTTGAAAAAAATCATAAAATAGTTTAAATATAGATATAAAATATTCTATTTCTATATCTGAATAAAAATTCTCAATTATATTCAATAAATATATATTGACTGAAATTTACACTGAATATTACATTGTGACAAATTTTTCTTTATATACATGTATATTTATAAACATGTACACATATAAGCACATATAAAAGATCCTTTTATTAGAGGAGTTTGTAATCAAATTGTATCAAATCAAATTGTATCTTTGTATATACTTGTATATAATTTTATATAAGTGCTTATTATTTTCTAAGTATTTATATATCCTCAGAATCTTTTTTTAATGTCTTACACTCTACACCCCTAAAGAAACCTAGTTTTAAAACAGTTCCCTTTACACATTTACCATCACAGGATATATGTGATAAGTGATTTTGGTGTCAATGCTTGAGGGAAAACCTCAAGGTTAGGTCTATACGTCAAAAAAACATTTTCGTTTTTATTTTGGATTATTGTAATTTAATTTTATCTTAGGGAAAATAGCATACACAAAACTAATTTTAACCTTGTTTTCTCCAGTATATAGCCTAAAATTTAAATTCATAACCTGTAACATCAACACATTTGATGCAAAGACATTGTAATACCAGTAGAGGACAGTTGATATCAGTAGGTCATGGGGAAGTCAAATTACTCAGAGTAAAAGATGATGCATCACTTGCTAAGTTGCGCCTCTTCTCCACGTCGAAAATTCACAAAAGGTAAATGAAGTGTATGAAGACTGATTGGCACAATCTTGACCGTAGACCTGTTAGAGGATGGAAATAAAGAGCTTAAGATTCTGAAGGCTTGAAGCCTTTAGCTTTAGCAATTTAAACCTAGAGAGAAGACATAAAATGAGAACAAAATCTGTAAAGGTTGTAATTTTACCTCAGAGAGTGAGAACCGTTTCATCTGTAGGATCGTTGAGGTCCAGGGTTTGTAAGTTGACAGAACAGCATGAAAGTTTGTGGTCTATAGCAATGGGCAGTTATCAATATTTTATGAAATTAATCTCACAAATGCTAATATTGATCAGGTGTGCAAAATGCATTGGCATCACTCCTGGAATTGTTAGCAGTCACCTACAATTTAAAGAGGATTTATGCAAGGAACCGTAAATAAGACATAACTGCTACGAACACTTACATAATATAGTTTTCATTGCCAACATAACAAATCAGACAATGAACACAAAGTTTCTTGGTTGGGCTAATTATCTGGCTAATAAATTCTAGTCAATCTTAAGTAACAACTTTAACCTTACAAAGATTTGAGTATCTCCTAACCATATTGGTTTGTACTGAGTAGGGAATAGGAAAACTATAGCTTTCCCAGAAATTTTAGCTCATATCCTGAGAAAACCTAAAATCCCTATTGTTGAGTGGTGGATTTTTGTGTCACTCACTGCAATCTAGGGATTGAAAGTACCCTGGGTAGTTGGGCTCAAGATTTATTGGAGGATCTAACCAGGCCATCCACAGCCTTGCCCAGGAGTCTTCTGGCTTAGAAATCAAGACATGGAAAGGCTTTTTTTCCTAGCATAGTATCCCAAGGCTTTGTTTGCTAACACAGGCTTCCAGGTCTTACAGCTTTTTATTCATAATCAAGATGGTTATGAAACCCATTTTTAATGTCATCAATAAAAGCGAGGCCAATAAGACAGAGACAGTCATGTCTTTCAGAGAAACATTTCGGGGAAGGAATATGCTGCTGTTATGATTGTAATGTTATTTTTAATCTTTTAAAATTTTTAATTTATAAAATAACCACATGTTTAAAGTGATCTGTAAGACATAATGCAAAGATGATTGAGTCTAATTTGAGAGAAAATTATGACGCGAATGTTTCCATATTTATTCCATACAAAATTTTATGTAATTCATTGGCTTGAATATGATAAACTGTAACCTACTTCTGTCTTTATGATTTCACTAGATGAAGAGCACCTAAGAAAAGCTTCCACGAGTTTTAGTTTAGCTCAGACAATCAAATTTAATTTTTGCTATTTTCTTCTCTCCTCAGGGAAACCAAGTGAGTGTCATAGCTCCTGAAAGCACAGCTTGGGAAGTGAAATGTGATATTTATGTGTATCCTAAGGGTTTTCTGCAAAGTAAGGAATCTTTCATACACTTGAGTTCTTTGTTAGTCACTTTATTCTGTAGAAAATTTCATGGTTATAGAACAATTTCTAGAATTGCCAACTTGAACAAATGATTTATAACAACAAAGAAATCCATTTGACCAAAAAACATGATGCTAGACATATGCCACACCAGCTTGTTTCCATGTCCCTCTGGAGAAGGGAATGGATAATCAATGGCCCCCTTGAAAACTCACTTTTAACCGAGGGACTCCAGAATACCCACTTACATGCCCGGTGAGAGAACTAAGACAGTGCAGTATGAGAAGCAAGTTTTTCTAGAAAAATTTATACTGAAGTGGACAATTGATGCAGGAGAATTGAGAGAGGACAGAAGAGACTATAATTGAGAGAAGGGAATACAAAGAAGAAGGAAATAAAAATTTATGAAAATACAGGAAAGGAGTTTTGCTCTTTCTTGTAAGGGAAACAAAAATGAAAATCAAACCTTTCAATAAAAAAATACTTCTTAAATCCATTGTATAGATTTTTGTGACAATTACTTAAAAAGAACTACTGGCAAACAAATCACTGCTAACCTAAGGTGTAACAGTAAAATGTCCATTGCAGTAGTAATAGCAATGAAGTAACGAGATATGCTCTAGTCACCTCTCTCAGGTACATTCTTGGTTGCATACAAAGGAATTACGTTAGTTATCTTTTGTCTTGAACTACTTGATGTTGGTGTTTATATGTAAAATTTTTGTTCATTCTACAAAGCCAAATTCCAAATGATTCTTTCTCTCTTGCCTTCACTGCTCTAATCTAGATTCTTCCCATTTAGAAATCCTTATGCGTCCTCTATTATTGTGCTCAACACATTGTGTTACATGTAACTGTTTATATGTCTTTGACTTCTTCATGTCTTCATATCTTATTCGTCCCTCGATATTTGGACAGTATGTGGGACACTGAGTTGCCTTATAAATGTTCATTGGATTACAAAATATAGAAAAAAAAGGACCTTTCTCTTGACTGGCATGCATGTATTTAGAATTTATTGTTTCCAAATATGACTCTTGGAAGAAACTTTGTATCTCCTTTCAGCTATCACTTGTAAGGCAAAGAAAAGACTCCAGTTCCTGTAAGGAGAGGGAAGTATATTCTATGTACCTTCTTTTGTTTATCTGTTTATTTTGGTAGGAACGTCTAAAATATCTGGAAAAGTGCTCAAGTTTCCTGGATATTTGCTAAAATATTTCTGAGTTCATAGCCTGCTTACCAAGAATTGAAGAACCAGGCATTTTTCAGTTTAGTTGACAAAGTATCTATAGTTTCTAAGCTATTAATTGCATTCAATTTTCACTTGGTTTAACCAATGCTCTACGTTGATGGCCATCTCAGGAGTAAATTCAGACTCGCTTTGTGGTTTCTAAGGGATTTCTTTTTAATCCATGTAAAAAAATATTTTGTTACATGTGTATTGAATTTTGAACCATTCAAATACCTGAGCTGAGTGTTTTTAAATTAGTTTGTTAGAATTGATCATAACTTAGTAATAAGTAAAACTCTGGTTATATAGCAATTCAATGACTTCAGGAACCAAAAACTATTTAAAGTTTTTGGCCAAAAGAAATATATTTCTCCCATTTAAACTAAATAAAAACCCAATTTTAAGAACTAAAATTCTATTAAAATTTTCTAAGCAATCAGTTTCTACCATTTCAATTATTTAAAAAAATTTATAAAAATATGGTTGCTTCTTTGAAAATTATCTGTGCCTGTAGAATTGTGAATTGCTGTCTTTGATAACAGGATCCACAATTCACTCGCTATTATTCAAATGAGTCAGATTTCTATACATCTCCTTGAAATAAAAATCAACAGGCTGAAAAATTAAGCATCTATATTCCAAGGATATGAGATTTGAGTATACAGGGTGCTTTTAGCTTTTTAGATGTTGTATTATAACTTTACTGTTTGTAAAGTTACAGAGTGCCTTTATGAAATATGAAGATATTTTATTTTTCAAGATCATTCATTTAATCCACCACTTAAATAATAATTTGGCATATACTCCATGCCAGGCAGGCATGGTGCTAGACACTGGAGATAAAATACTAAATAAAAACAGGCA